>VSMD01077280.1:0-29795 GCA_008750895.1 Mirza zaza | reverse complement strand
AAATATAAATAAATAAAAATTGGTTGTGTGGGCCGGGCGCGGTGGCTCAAGCCTGTAATCCTAGCTCTCTGGGAGGCCGAGGTGGGCGGATCGTTTGAGCTCAGGAGTTCGAAACCAGCCTGAGCAAGAGCGAGACCCCATCTCTACTATAAATAGAAAGAAATTAATTGGCCAGCTAATATATATAGAAACAAAAAAATTAGCTGGGCATGGTGGCACATGCCTGTAGTCCCAGCTAGTTGGGAGGCTGAGGCAGCAGGATTGCTTGAGCCCAGGAGTTTGAGGTTGCTGTGAGCTAGGCTGACGCCACGGCACTCACTCTAGCCTGGACAACAAAGTGAGACTCTGTCTCAAAAAAAAAAAAAAAAAATTGGTTGTGTGTTGTTTCTGTTTAAGCATTAGAATTCATTAAGTTCAATAAACTGTCAATATAGAAAAATCAAAATTCCAGGTGATTTTTTTAATTACTGTAAATGAATAGTTTGACTTTTCTTTGGCTTCATTAGAATTACATATTAGCTTATGAGTCAACAAATGAAAGTTTAGGAAGAATTAAAATAAGTAACTTGTACATTTTCTCATAATATAAATTTGATGTAATCCTTGAATTACTGACATCACTTTGTGAAATGGTGTTTTCATTTTCCCAAACAAAAGTGACTTTACCCAGGTATATAAATACTTCATCATTTAAACACTGAACCTTTTCTGCCTTATATTTTTTAAGCTCACCTCTTCTGCAAAGTCAAATACATACGTTTTTCCTTAGCTTTATGTTTATATGAAGCCCTAGCTTTCTCTCTATGAAGAATGTTTATTAAACATCCACTGTGTGCAAGGAACTAGCCTAAGCTCTGGGGATACAGTAGTGAGCAAAAACTTTTTGTAGCTTAGAGTTGCATTGCATTCTAGATCAGTGGTATTTTTTTCTGGGTTTGGTAACACAGAGGAAAAAATATGTCTTATACTGAGCCATCTGAATAATAAAACTCATCACAGGTGTAGTCATTTGATCCATTAGCTTTGGAATTTTTTTCCCCCTATAGTTCATGCACCTGAAGCAGAAAGAGAGAGCATGAGTGTTGCTCTTTTCTAGCTTAACAGCTTATAGCAAATGAAAAGAAATATCTGCCTGAATTTACTGCAGCACAGCATTCTAATATTCCAACAAAATACTTTATTCTTCCTTCTATGTGCTTATTATTTATTGTTCAGCAAATATGCTATAAGCAATCACAGGGGAAAAAGACATTATTTTTAGAATTGTTTGATTTAAATATTAAGTCTCTGTAAAAAATATATGCGCTTTAAAAAACAATGATACAATGTATTTCTGTTTTTTAATTTTTCAGTTAATGTAGTTGAATTCATCACTGTTTTCCTTTTTGTTGTTTATGCTAAAAAAAATTTTCCCTGCCCCAAATCATAAAGATATTTTCATAGTTTGTCTCTTTAAAGCTTCATAGTTTTTATTTTACATTTAACTTTAATCTATTTGGAATTTACTTTTGTTGGTGTGAGATAGGTGTTCAGTTTCATTTTTCTTGTATGGATCATTACTTGTCTTAGAACCATTTAGTGAAAACTTCATTGTCTTCCCACCCATGGACCATGCTCATTCTGTTACAAAACATTTCTGTTTATCTCTTCCTACACTATTATCATTTGTTCTTGATTCCTTTAGCATTATAATAGTAGGCAAAGTCTCCCAACTTTTATTATTCAGGTGGGACTTAGAGATTTATCTGTCTTTTGTTAGATTTATTCTAAGGTACTTTATGTTTTGGTAGTTTTGGTACTATTATGATTTTCTTCCTTCTTAAAATTGTATAATTTCTAGTATTTTTAGTATATACTCATTGCATGTAAGTAGTATTACTTAATTCCCTTATCTATTCAAACATTTATAGATTTTTTGGGATTTTCTGCAAAAGACAAATATATTATCTGCAAATAGTAATGGTTTTGTTTCTCCCTTTCCGATCTTTATGTTTTGATCTTTTATTTTTGCTTTACAGTGCTGGCCAGGATCTCAAAAAAAAAAAAAAAAAAGGCACTTGAGTAGAAATGGTGATAGAGGGTTCACTTATCCCTAGTTCTGAAGAAAATGCTTTTTTTTTTCCATTCAAACCATTAAGTATGTTATTTGGTAAATGTTTTAGCATTAAGGAAATTCCCTCTGAAATGCATGTTGACTTCTCACATACTTTTTCTGTATCACTTGAGACCATCTTTATTTTTCTCTTTCTGTTGTTGTAGGAAATTACATTTTTTTTTAATGTTAAGCCACTTTGTCATTCCTGAGATGAATCCAGTTTAGTCATGATGTATCCCATTGTATAAATTACTGTTCAGTTTGCTAATATTGTTTAGAATGTTTGCATCTGCAGTCATAAGTAGTTTTCCTTTTTCACATTGTTTCTGTCTGATTTTGATGCGTTCCAGTCTTGTAAAATGTGTTTCCGCCAATTGTTATATACACTATATATAATAGTTACTATAAGATTGGAATTATTTATTTCTTGAGCGTGTTGTAGAATTGTGGCTAAAATTGCCTGGACCTGTAGTAGACTTTGGGGTAAGATTTTTAACTACTACTTTAAAAAGTTTAAAGGTTATGGAATTGTTAAGATTTCTATTTTATCTTAATTTACAGAAAGTTATATTTTTGTAGGAATGTGTTCATTTCATCTAAATTTTGAAGTTCATTGACACAAAATTTTTCATAGTATCCCCTTCTAAATGTCTCCAGTAACTGTAGATATATTTCTTTTATTCTTGATAATTTTAATGAAAAAATTCTTATTTTTTAAATTTTTCTTGCTAGAGGTTTACAGACTTTTTTTTAGTCCTGCTAAAGCAAGAGTTACCAAACTACAGAACCTGTTTTTGTAAATAAAGTTTTATTGAGGCCGGGCGCGGTGGCTCAAGCCTGTGATCCTAGCTCTCTGGGAGGCCGAGGTGGGCGGATCATTTGAGCTCAGGAGTTCGAGACCAGCCTGAGCAAGAGCGAGACCCCATTTCTACTATAAATAGAAGGAAATTAATTGGCCAACTAATAAATATAAAAAAAAAAAATTAGCCGGGCATGGTGGCACATGCCTGTAGTCCCAGCTAGTTGGGAGGCTGAGGCAGCAGGATTGCTTGAGCCCAGGAGTTTGGGGTTGCTGTGAGCTAGGCTGATGCCACGGCACTCACTCTAGCCTGGGCAACAAAGTGAGACTCTGTCTCAAAAATAAATAAATAAATAAATAAATAAATAAATAAATAAATAAATAAATAAATAAATAAATAAAAATAAAGTTTTATTGGAACACAGCTGCACCCATTCATTTACATGCCATGTGTGGCTGCTTTTGGGCTTACAAAGGCAGAATTGAATAGTTGCACCACAAGCCATATGACCCACAAAGCATAAAATATTTGGTCTCTGGCTTTTTACAGAAAAACTTTCCTGATCCCTGTGCAAAAGTGTAACTTTTTTTTAATGTTAAAAACCTATTATGCAAATGTAGTCCAAGATTTTATTTGAATTGTTAGTTGAGGAAACCAGTACCCTGTTAAAACTGCTTCTAATAGAATTTTGGGCGGGGCGCAGTGACTCATGCCTGTAATCCTAGCACTATGGGAGGCTGAGGCGGGTGGATTACTCGAGGTCAGGAGTTGGAAACCAGCCTGAGCAAGAGTCAGACCCAGTCTCTGCTATAAATAGAAAGAAATTAATTGGCCAACTAATATATATATATATATATATATATATATATATATATATATAAAAAATTAGCCAGGCATGGTGGCACATGCCTGTAGTCCCAGCTACTTGGGAGGCTGAGGCAGAAGGATTGCTTGAGCCCAGGAGTTTGAGGTTGCTGTGAGCTAGGCTGATGCCACGGCACTCACTCTAGCCTGGACAACAAAGTGAGACTCTGTCTCAAAAAAAAAAAAAAAAGAATGTTGAAGAAAATAGTTATGATGTCTTTTGGCCAAATGAATATTTAAATGAATTTAATAACAGATATAAAACTGATTAATATATCCTGGGATAATAGACTGTAAGTTTGGGGGTTATCTTTTCTACTCTGATAGAAATAACTTCTCAGTTGCTCAGAGTTCATTTGCATTTGTTATTAGTTTTCTATAAGCTAATTTTTACATAGTGGTAAAATACTCAACAGAAGGCAGTCTGTGGTGTGTATTCAGCACTACTTTTAAAGGACATCTGATAATTCTTTTTGTGGATTAAGTATTGATTAATTTTTCTTTATCTTTTCAAAGAATAATGTTTTCTTTCATTAATTTCTGCTCTTTATTATCTTCTTCCTTTGGACATTCTCTTTATTTTTTCTGTGAGTATAATGTAATTTAAGAATTCAGGGTTACAGATTTTACTGGCGTGCACTCTTCAGTATTCGATGAAGCTTATTAACTGTTCTTCTATTTACTGATTATTTTCTGTGTTTGATCTATGAGTTACCGAGGGAGGTGCTTTTGAATATTAACTAGTGTGATACATTTATGTATTTCTCAGTTTTTTCAGTTTTTGTTTGATGTATCTTGAGACTATGTTATTTGATGCATATACATTTAGAATTATGGCTTTATGATAAAACATCCCTTATGATGTAATGACACTGTTTAGTGATACTTGCTACTTTAAAGTCTATTTTTAGCTACTATAATATAGCTATGTGAACAATATTTTTTGGTTACTATTTGCCCAGGATATCTTTGTTTCATCTTTTGTATTCAACCACTTTGTATCTTTATGTTTTATATGTCTCCTTAAACATTGTATTTTTGCATTTTGTTTTTAATCTAGTGTGAGAATCTTTGACTTCCTTTTTTTTTTTTTTTTTTTTTTTTTTTTTTTTTTTTTTTTTTTTTTTTTTTTTATTGAGACAGAGTCTGGCTTTGTTGCCCAGGCTAGAGTGAGTGCCATGGCATCAGCCTAGCTCACAGCAACCTCAAACTCCTGGGCTCAAGCCATCCTCCTGCCTTAGCCTCCTGAGTAGCTGAGACTACAGGCATGCGCCACCATGCCCGGGTAATATTTTCTATATATATATATTAGTTGGCCAATTAATTTGTTTTCATTTATAGTAGAGACGGGGTCTTGCTCTTGCTCAGGCTGGTTTCAAACTCCTGACCTCGAGCAATCCGCTCACCCCGGCCTCCCAGAGTGCTAGGATTACAGGTGTGAGCCACCATACCCGGCCAAGAATCTTTGACTTCTAACTGTCCTACATGGAAATTGTTGGACTTCCTGAATATGTGGAATGATGTCTTTCATCAGCTGAGAAAAATTCTAAGCCAAAAATTACCTATTTCATTCTCTCTTCTACATTGTTTTTTTTAGACAGAGTCTTGCTGTGTCACTCCAGCTAGAGTGCAGTGGCATCATCATAACTCACTGCAACCTCAAACTTCTGGGCGCAGATGATCCTCCTGCCTCAGTCTCCTGAGTGGCTGGAACAACAGGCAAATGCCACCACGTCTGGCTAATTTTTTCTATTTTTAGTAGAGATAGAGTCTCACTCTTACTCAGGCTGGTCTCCTGCCTTGGCCTCCCAGAGTGTTAGGATTATAGGCATGATACACCGCAACCAGCCTCTTGTACCTTGTGAAACTCAAATTAGATGGTCATTCTCGCTTTATCTTCTGTTTTTTAATTTTTATATGTTTTTATTTCTTTGTAATTCTAGAAAATTCTGGTTTACTCTAGCTATGTGTAATTTGCTATGAAATTCATCTACTGACATTTTTATTCCAATTTGTTTTACATTTTTAGAGGTTTGGTTTAGTTCTTTTTTTATATCTGTTTGGGGAGCTACTTTTTATGATCTTGGTTTACTGTGCCACTCCTTTATTTTCTATAACTTATGATAACAACACTTAAAATCTTTGTTGACTTGATTTGGGCTATTTGTTTCTTCTAGCTCTTATTTATGGTGCCTTGTTTCTTCTTTTTTTTAATCTTTGTATAATAAATTCATCTTCTTTAGAACTTTATGGAAAATCTTTGAGTCCTGGGTTAAAGATATTTTCAACAGGTAAAACATTTGATTCTTTAGATGTTAGGGCATTACTTAATCTAGAATGACTTTAAACACTAGCTCAAGGTTTGTTTCAGTGTTATAATGCTGTATATTCAACAACAACAACAAAACACCAAATGGAGCCTTGCTTATGGTCATGGATATTAAGGGAAGATTTCTCCATTCTGCCTCTTCTCAATGCCGTGGCACTGAGTATATTTTAAATGTTTTAGAATATATTTATTGGCCAGGCGCAGCAGCTCATGCCTATATCATAGCACTCTGGGAGGCCAAGGCAGGAGAATCTCTTGAGCTCAGGAGTTCCAGACCAGCCTGAACCAAGAGCAATACCCCATCTCTACAAAAAAAAAAAAAGTAGGAAAAAAATTAGCCAGCTGTGGTGTCAGCTGCCTGTAGTCCCAGCTACTCAGTAGACTGAGGCAGGAGGATCACCTGAGCCCAGGAGTTTGAGGGTGCAGTGAGCTATGATGATGCCAGTACATTCTAGGTGGGGTGACAGAAGGAGACTGTGTTGCAAAAAAAAAAAAAATTATGTAAGTGGGTCAATCAGGGTATCAGTCTGCCTTACTCCTGCAAGTAAAGTCCCTGTCATAATTTTTTCATTTATGATAATTGTCCATTTCAGGTTGAGGGGAGGATTTTGAAAATTCTTAAATTGTGGTTTAAAAACATATAAAGTTTATCCTCTTAACTATTTTTCTCCTTTTATTTTTAGTTGACACGTAATAATCGTACATATTTATGGGGTACAGAATGGTATTTTGATACATGTCTGCAATATGTAATGATCAAATAAAGGTAATTAGGATATCTCTCACCTCAAACATTTGTCATTTCTTTGTGTTTGGAACATTCAGAATCCTCTCCTCTAGCAGTTTGAACATAACACAATAGATGACTGTTAGCTGCATTTACCATATAGTGCTGTAGAATACTATAACTCATTCCTATCTGCCTGTAATTTTGTATCTATTAACCAGTCTCTCCCAATCCTCCCCCACCACTCACCCTCTTCAGCCTTCGATAACCATAAGTCTACTCCCTATTTCTGTGAGCTCAATTTTTTTTAGCACCTACATATGAGTGAGAACATGTGGTATAATATTTATCTTTCTGTGCTTGACTAATTTCATTTAACGTAGTGTCTTCCAAGCTTGATTCGTATTGCCACAAATGGCAAGATTTCATTCTTTTGTTATGACTGAATAGTATTACATTGTGTATGTTGGGATATATACCACATTTTCTTTATCCATTCATCCGTTGGTGGACATTTAGGTTGATTTATGTCTTAACTATTGTGAATAATGCTGCAGTAAACATGGAGCTTCAGATATCTCTTTAATATGCTGATTTCCTTTCCTTTGGATAAATATCCAATAGTGGGATTTCTGGGTCACATGATAGTTCTATTTTTAGTTTTTTAAGAATGCTCCAAAAAAAAAAAAAGAATGCTCCATACTGTTTTCCATAATGACTATACTAATTTACATTCCTACTAATACTGTATGAGAGTTCCTTAACAATTTGTTTAGTATGCAGTTCAGTAGTAGTAACTACATTCACTTTGTCATGTAATAGGTCTCCAGAACTTTTTCATCTTGTAAAATTGTCTGTTTCATTTGATTAAATTGTTCTGTGAAGTATGTGTATGTCAAAAGGTTAGAGGTAAAAGCAAAACTGAAATTATCTGCCCATTCTCAACAGGATTATAAGTGACTTTTTCTTAGTTTATTTTCTTTTTGTCTTACGGTATTTTCCAGTAAACATGAATCATATCTTTGGAAACAAATGGTTTTAGCTATTTAAAGTGTTAGATAGAACCGTGTTAATTTTTTCATGGGAAATTTTTCTTATGACTTTGAACTTAGAAATTAAAAAAGTATTGGGCAAAAGACCAAAATACATTATTTTGTTAGTGCGTGATTTTTTTTTAAGAAATATTCTTACTTACCTCAAGCTTAATTTAGTCTCATAATTTGTTAGCAGGATTAATGTGGTTTTAGCATATTTAATTATCAGCTTTCGTAGGAATGGCTGAATCCGCCATGATGATAATGTTAATGTATGGTCCTCTCAGTTTTCAGCCTAACTTCTAACATCTCACAGTTTAAGGCTTCTCTGTATGAGCCAGGTGAGGTGGTTCATGCCTGTAATCCTAGCACTGTGGGAGGCTGAGGTAGGCAGATCCTTTGAGCTCAGGAGTTTGTGAAAGGCCTGAGTAAGAGCGAGACCCCATCTCTACTAAAAAAATAGAAAGAAATTAGCTGAACAACTAAAAATACATAGAAAAAATTATCCGGGCATGGTGGCACATGCCTGTAATCCCAGCTACTTGGGAGGCTGAGGTAGGAGGATCATTTGAGCCCAGGAGTTTGAGGTTGCTGTGAGCTGGGCTAATGCCATGGCACTCTAGCCTGGGCAGCAGAGTGAAACCCTGTCTCAAAAAAAAAGGCTTCATGTTTGTTCATCCCTCATCTATCTGCCTATGTAGAAGGAACACATTTTACATACCCTGAATCAAAACTGAAAAACAGGCCAGGCGCAGCGGCTCACGCCCGTAATCCTAGCACTCTGGGAGGCTGGGGTGAGCAGATTGCTCGAGGTCAGGAGTTCGAAACCAGCCTGAGCAAGAGCGAGACCTCATCTCTACTATAAATAAAAACAAATTAATTGGCCAACTAATATATATAGAAAATATTAGCCGGGCATGGTGGCGCATGCCTGTAGTCCCAGCTACTTGGGAGGCTGAGGCAGCAGGATTGCTTGAGCCCAGGGGTTTGAGGTTGTGAGCTAGGCTGACGCCACGGCACTCACTCTAGCCTGGGCAACAAAGCAAGACTCTGTCTAAAAAAAAAAAAAAAAAAAAAAAAACTGAAAAACATAGCAAATACGAGTTTTCAAAAGGTTGCTTTGGCTCTCAATTATGTATTTAAAAAAAACCAGTAAGATAAATTATTATATGAGAAAAGCAAGGTGCAGAACATTGTGGGCGATATGGCACCTAGTGTAAGAAGGGGGGAATAAAAATATTTGCTTGATTTTGTAAAGAAAGTCTAGAAAGTCTCTCTGTTGCCCAGGCTAGAGTGCCATGGCATCAGCCTAGCTCACAGCAAGTCAAACTCCTGGGCTCAGACGATCCTCCTGCCTCAGCCTCCCCAGTAGCTGGGACTACAGAGATGTGCCACCGTGCCCACCTAATTTTTTCTATACATTTTTAGTAGTCCAGCAAATTTCTTTCTATTTTTTTTTAGTAGAGACAAGGTCTCACTCTTACTCAGGCTGGTCTCAAACTCCACAGCTTAAAGGATCTGCCCACCTCAGCCTCCCACAGTGCTAGGATTACAGGCCTGAGCCACCGCCCGGCCTATACAAATTCTTAATCATACTGGTTATGGAGGTAGTTATAATTATCACCATACAATCTTTTTTTTTTTTTTTTGAGACAGAGTCTCACTTTGTTGCCCAGACTAGAGTGAGTGCCGTGGTGTATAATCTCTTTTTTGATTTTTTTTTTTATCATGGGAGTATTAAGAAGTAGCTTTTGAAAGTAAAGCGCTGAGAACTTAGAAAAGAAACCTTATTTTCCCACATAAAACAAGAATGTAATAATACCTCATGCGTATAGTAATTATTTTATTCTTTAGATATGTGATAAGCAACTATAGCCCAATAGACTCATCCTCCCTTCCTTCCCTTTTTATAAAGAAAGTTGTCTTGGAACACAGCCACAGGCATTGGTGTACATCTGCTTTCCAGCTGCAGTGGCAGAGCTGAGTAGTTGCAAGACACCTATGGCCTGCATCATTTATTCTCTCTTTACAGAAAAGTTTTGCCAGCCTTTGTTTTAGATCTTGATATTTTTACTTTTTGGCATAGAACACTTTGTTCAATCTAATTTTTATATGGACTACTATTAAAAAATACAACTATATTTACTGAAGTGAGGTTATAGGGGACAGGTTGGTTGAACCCCTCCTACTCACCTGCCTCCCTCTTTTTTTTTTTTTACCCTCCATTCTCCAGCAGCTGTTTCTTGAGGGGAGTTTGAGGAACCCCCCGGGTTCTAAGGAATACAGTTTGAAAATGGCTGCCTTACAACAACTCTTGAGGTAGTAAGTCTGATATTATTTTCTATATTAGGTATTGAGAGACTTGGCTCATAAAAGTGAGTTAGTCAAGGTTTAATAAGCAACCAGAACAGAAAGCCAATCCAGGGGTGATTATCTACAGAATAAATGGTCATGTTTGCCTTTGTATTATATTTTATATTGTCATAATTCTGTATTCTTATAAGATACTTCAGTGGTGATTGACTTTTTTGTCCCTATTTTCTTGTTTCACATAGGTTTTTGTAAGGCAAGCTTCCTTCCTTTATTAGAATTTGCCTATACTTCTGTGCTAAGTTTTGACTTCTGTAGCATGGCTGATGTAGCCATCTTAGCTCGTCATCTTTTCATGTCAGAAGTCTTAGAGATTTGTGAAAGTGTACATAAACTCATGGAAGAAAAGCAGCTAACGGTATATAAGAAGGGCGAAGTTCAAACAGTCGCATCTACCCAGGACTTACCAATACATAATGGAGATACAGCATTTCCTGTGGCTAGCAATGAGGGAACCACAACAACTTTAGCTCCTCAACTTGGGGGTTGTGAATTTGTACTACTGGTAAATGGAGATTTGCCAGCAACTGAGCAGAATGGAGAGGTAGGACGACAGCCTGAGCCCCAGATTTCTTCAGAGGCTGAAGCTGCTCTGTCATCTGTAGGATGTATAACTAATTCCCATCCTGAAATGGAGTCTGTTGATGTAATAGCAAAAAACAACCAGACAGAACTAGAATCTTCAAACAGCTCTGTTTCTGATATTCATCCTAAACTTTCAAAAGAGAATGTAATCAGTAGCTCTCCAGAGAACAGTGAAATGGGAAATGATATATCAGCTGAAGATACCTGTACTGAAGACATTCCAAAACATAGGCAAAACCTTGGCCAGCCTTTAAAAGATCAGGAAAATCTAGTTGCACCGACAGCAAAGACAGATGTTGCTCCTGATGATGATTCTTACAGAAGCAAGCTTCGACAGCGTTCTGTTAATGAAGGAGGATATATCAGACTTCACAAAGGAATGGAGAAAAAGCTGCAAAAACGAAAAGCCATTCCCAAGTCAGCAGTTCAGCAGGTATGATGCAAAAAGGGTTGACCTTTGCAGTTTTAGCTTTAGATTGAAAGCATTGTATTAATGAACTTGTTGCTATGGTGAACATTATTTGGGAGAGGAGATGGATACAGCAACTTAATGTTTTAAATACCAATATTAGTAAGATGTGAATTTGAAATATTTTATTAGACATGACTCAACTTCAAAAATCAAAGTGAGTGTATTTAGATTGTGTTTTTTATCCCTTAATTAGGTGGCCCAGAAGTTAGTTCAAAGAGGAAAAAAGAGGAAACAGCCAAAAAGGGATACTAAAGAGAACACTGAAGAAGCATCCCATAAATGTGGGGAATGTGGAATGGTTTTTCAGAGACGATATGCCCTTATAATGCACACACTGAAACATGAAAGAGCTAGAGATTATAAGTGCCCGGTAAGTATCTGGAAAGCTAGTTGAAAATGGCTGTAACATCATATAAATAGAATGCAACTTACTGCTTGATTGTTGTCATGTCATTTGCATTCAAGACAATAGTAAAGGGAGATCAGGGATGAAGCTGTATGTACCAAGTTTAGGGGACAACCAGTCCAGGTGGCAACAGGACATCATGCTTTGATGGAGATTTCAGATAAGGTGATGTGTTTTGAATCTCCTCTCAGAAGACAGCTGGTGGAAGGGTTTGATGATGAATTAGTAGTAAATACAAAGAGAAATGTTAATAAAAACAAAAACCAAGAAAGGAAAAAGAATCATAATGTATCATATGGCTCAGCTGTAACAACATTTGCATCCTAATAATGTAAGCACTGAAACCTAACAACTGAAATTGATCTGATCAAAAAAGTAACTATTTTGATAGGGTAATTGGAATTGTTTACTTATGCGCAGGGAGTAGAGATGTGAAGGAGAGAATCAACTTCATTGTGCATGTTACTTAGAGTTACAAAGAGAGGCATTGAGAGAGTAAAAAAAAAAAGTTAACTTCAAAAGCAAAAGATGGTGGAGATGGTGAGCCAGGAGACCAGTTTTATTTATTGTTTCAAAAATAGGTTTTGTAGATGGTGAGCATATATTCCTTTGATTTTAAAAAGAACAAAAGCTTTCGTAAATCACCAGCCAACCACAGGATAAAATCCAAGGACCATCACTGTCTTACCTTTCTACTTTTTCCAAACCCTATTTCTGCTCCACCTAACAACTGTTATTACTTACATTAATGATACTAATGATAGTATTATTCTTCGTGTCCTATTCCTTTAAGATACAATTCAAGCCCCAAACTTTTTAATGATGCTTAATGATGCCTTTCTTCATTGCTCTGATTATCCCTCTTCTTAAATATTTCATCCTTTTACATGTAAATCCAGTTAGTTAGATTTTAAGCTTCTCTAGAGTAGGGCCTTAGTCTTACCCCTACCATTTCTATAATCTGGTACCTAGCATATTGTCTTTTACATAGTATGTGTTTATTGATTTATGTAATTCTAACAGAAATGGAAAATTGAAATGAGTCAAATTTCACTTAACATTTTATAATGGAAATACATTTAGACAGAATTTTGTTTACTTTTTCTTTTAGTTGTGTAAAAAACAGTTTCAGTACAGTGCCTCCTTACGAGCACATCTTATCCGACATGCCAGAAAAGATGCACCCAGTTCATCCTCATCCAATTCCACATCTAATGAGGCATCAGGAACATCATCTGAGAAGGGCAGAACCAAACGAGAATTTATATGCTCCATATGCGGAAGGACATTACCTAAATTGTATTCTCTTCGAATACATATGTTAAAGCACACAGGTGTAAAGCCACATGCATGCCAGGTAAAGCCATAATATTTATTTGTGTTACTTAAAGATTAGAACTTAACTATGGAATGAGACTGGTGGATAGGTATTCTAGAGTCACCCTCATCTTGTAAGATATCAGAAAAATTTGACTTCCTTGGTTTGTTGCCTAGATAAAGGGTGATTTGCTTTTGTGTTTAGTTTGCTCTCTGAAGTTGTAATTTGAAAGGAGTGGTGGCTCATGCCTGTAATCCTAGCACTCTGGGAGGCCGAGGCGGGCGGATTGCTCAAGGTCAGGAGTTCGAAACCAGCCTGAGCAAAAGCCAGACCCCGTCTCTACCAAAAATAGAAACAAATTAATTGGCCAACTAATATATATAAAAAAACTTAGCCGGGCATGGTGCTGCATGCCTGTAGTCCCAGCTACTCGGGAGGCTGAGGCAGTAGAATTGCTTGAGCCCAGGAGTTTGAGGTTGCTGTGAGCTAGGTTGATACCACGGCACTCACTCTAGCCTGGGCAACAGAGTGAGACTCTGTCTCAAAAAAAAAAAAAAAGATTAGAACTTAACTATGGAATGAGACTGATAGATTAGGTATTCTAGAGTCACTTCATCTTGTAAGATATCAGAAAAATTTGACTTCCTTGGTTTGTTGCCTAGATAAAGGGTGATTGCTTTTGTGTTTAGTTTGCTCTCTGAAGTTGTAATTTGAAAGGAATCGTGGCTGGGTGTGTGTGGTGGCTCATGCCTGTAATCCTAGCGCTCTGAGAGGTGGAGGAGGGTGGATCGCTCAAGGTCAGGAGTTCAAGACCAGCCTAAGCAAGAGTGAGACCCCCGTCTCTACTAAAAATAGAAATTATCTGGACAACTAAAAAAAATATATAGAAAAAATTAGCCAGCCATGGTGGTGTATGCCTGTAGTCCCAGCTACTCAGGAGGCTGAGACAGTATTGCTTGAGCCCAGGAGTTTGAGGTTGCTGTGAACTAGGCTGACGCCATGGCACTGTAGCCCAGGCAACAGAGTGAGACACTGTCTCAAAAAAAAAAACTTAAAGGATCTTTATTAAGTTGTTTGTGAAACTTATTAGGGTCCAGAGAATGTACAGGGTAAGAATAACCAATTTATCATCCTAATCTTTCTTTAACCTTCAGTAGGACCAACTCGGACTGGAAAGGAACTCATGGCTTAAATCTCCTTGGACAATAAAAGTCCTGTCTAAGCTATGTGTCCTTCCCTAGAGCTGAAGATTGAGGGTAGCTAAATGGCAAAATATTTAGCAGATAAAGAATCCTGTGATTAGCCAGGTTTGGGCTATTTAGAACATTGAAAAATTTCTAGGAGCACCTGTAGCCTTACATATAAGCATGACTCACTAAACAGTTTTGAAACCAATGAGATTTTCAATATTTCTCTTTTCTCTGCAGCTCTTTATTATATAATAATAGACTATATTATAAGAGAAGGAGATGAACCCTCATGTACCCTCACCCAGCTTCAATAGTTATCAGCTCTTGGTCAGATGTATTTTATGTATGCTGTCACTTACTACCCTCCTCCCACCCCAGTTAGTTTGCAACCAAGTCCTAAGCATCATTTTATTCATAAATTTAAATACCAAGTGCAGCACTACTGAAAATGTGTGGTCCATAGAAGATAAGTACAGAAATAGAGAAGTAAGCATGTAGAATAGCAATTTAATGTCACTTTTTTTTTTTTGGTGAAACTGGCTCTCTCCATCACCCAGGCTGGAATATAGTAGCATAATCATAGCTCACTGCAACCTCAAACTCCTGGGCTCAAGTGATACTCTTTCCTCAGTCTCTGGAGTAGCTGGGACTAGAGGCACACCTAGCTAATTTTTATTTTTGTAGACACAGGGTTTCGCTATTGCTCAGGCTGGTCTTAAACTCCTGGCCTCCAGTCATCCTCCCACCTTGGCCTCCCAAAGTGCTAGGATTACAGACATGAGCCACCTTGCCTGGCTTTGTCACAACATTTTTATCATGTGTAACAAAAATTTCTCCCCAGTGGATTAGGGAAAGGAAAAAAAAATTGGTTCTTCATCACAGTTTGAGAAGCAATGTTAGTGTAGCAGGAAATAGTATGTTGTTCTACATTAAGCTTCTTTGTCTCTTTAAATATAAGGTGTACTGTTTGTCAATCTCAAGGGTAGCACAAGTTTCTTTGTTTATTTGTGCTATTTTGAGCTTTTCCAGTGATAACATGAATTTAAGAAAGATAGCAACAATATATTTTAAGTACTGAATTAGAAGAGGGCTTTGCTTGTTAATATCCTTGACATTTGTGGTTAAACTTTCACGTTGTCATTTTGTTTATAATTTTAGTTAAATAACTAAATATTTACTTAAACTAGTTTCTCTGTCTTCATTCTTCAGAAACAGCATCTCCATGATCCCTTTTTGTTTTACTAAATTAAACACCCGTTTTCTGTCTTAGGTCTGTGGAAAGACTTTTATCTACAAGCATGGTCTAAAATTGCATCAGAGTCTCCATCAATCACAAAAGCAGTTCCAATGTGAACTATGTGTTAAGTCATTTGTTACTAAACGGAGTCTTCAAGAACATATGAGTATTCACACAGGTAATGAGAACTTTATATTGACATAGTTAGATTTTATATGCTATTACTTATATTGATTATGCTGTAAATATCAGAAATTGATATGCTGATATGTGTATTCACTTTTTTATTGAGACAGTGTTTAAAGTTGCAAGGTTTTCTTAAATCTAGTTACAGCTGTGTTATTTGTGTAAAAATATTCATTGTTTTCCTCCGAAAAATGTGTACTTAATGATAAATCATGCATAATTTAGATCGAGGCATAAAGAAATGATCATGCTTTTAAAAAGTTGAGTGGTAGGCAGATGTAAATGTCAGCATGGTAGATGGTTTATGCTTTTATTATTTTTTTTATCCACACATACTTATTTTCAGATGTTTTAAAGCAGGAATGTGGGATTGGTCAGTGAGGAGTATGTGCCTGCTGTAGAACTTGTATTCATTTCTATTACTATTACAATCCATAGGTTATATAAGCATATCATATTCTTTAGGTAGCAGCCTTTGCTAGTAGCATAGTTGTTGAGAGGAAAATAGGGATTTTGACATGGTTTATTGTTATTCTTAGAAGATATATGCTAAATGTTATAGCTTCCATATCTCCTTGATAAAATAACTTCTGAAATGTGACATTCAAGAATTCTGTTAAAAGAAGACTGATTGTGGCCGGGCGCGGTGGCTCACGCCTGTAATCCTAGCACTCTGGGAGGCTGAGGCGGGCGGATTGCTCAAGGTCAGGAGTTCAAAACCAGCCTGAGCAAGACCCCGTCTCTACTATAAAAATAGAAAGAAATTAATTGGCCAACTAATATATAGAGAAAAAATTAGCTGGGCATGGTGGTGCATGCCTGTTGTCCCAGCTACTCGGGAGGCTGAGGCAGGAGGATCGCTTGAGCCCAGGAGTCTGAGGTTGCTGTGAGCTAGGCTGACGCCACGGCACTCACTCTAGCCTGGGCAACAAAGCAAGACTCTGTCTCAAAAAAAAAAAAAAAAAGAAGAAGACTGATTGTTATATTTGTGATATGGTTTTTATGTTTTTACAGGAGAGTCCAAGTACCATTGCTCAGTTTGTGGAAAGTCTTTTCATAGGGGCTCTGGACTCAGCAAGCACTTTAAGAAACACCAGCCAAAGCCTGAGGTTCGAGGCTATCATTGCACCCAGTAAGTTTTTAATATGTGAAACATTCAGCTAATTTCATTATGTTCTTACTCAGTTTATTTGAAAGTTTTGAAAAGAAAGAAAATATTTGAAGTTAACATTAAACAGTAATTTCATAATTTTAATCAGGTTTTTTTTCCTATGTGTTCCTATTTTTTAACAGTTTTGAGATATAAATCATATACAATACACAAATCACTCATTTAAAGTGATTTAAAAAGGTTTTCCAGGCCGGGCGCAGTGGCTCACGCCTGCAATCCTAGCACTCTGGGAGGCCAAGGCGGGAGGATTGCTCAAGGTCAGGAGTTTGAAACCAGCCTGAGCAAGAGAGAGACCCCTCTCTCTTATCTATAAGTTCTACTATAAATAGAAAGAAATTAATTGACCAACTAATAAATATATAGAAAAAAATTAGTCGAGCATGATGGCACATGCCTGTAAGTCCCAGCTACTTGGGAGGCTGAGGCAAGAGGATTGCTTGAGCCCAGGAGTTTGAGGTTGCTGTGAGCTAGGCTGACTCCATGGCACTCACTCTAACCTGGGCAACAAAGTGAGACTCTGTCTCAAAATAAATAAATAAATAAATAAAAAATAAAGAGGTTTTCCAAATGGTACTTACCAAGGAGTGGGGACTGCAGGAAAGAAGAGTCCTGGCTGGGCACAATGGCTCACGCCTGTAATCCCAGCCCTCTGGGAGGTTCAGACGGGAAGATTGCTTGAGCTCAGGAGTTAGAGACCAGTCTGAGCAAGAGTGAGACCCCATCTCTACTAGAATAGAAAAATTAGCCGGGTGTGGTGGTGCTTGCCTATAATCCCAGCTACTTGGGAGGCTGAGACAGAAGGATCGCTTGAGCCCAGGAGTTTGAGGTTGCTGTGAGCTAGGCTGATGCCATGGCACTCTAGCCCTGGCAGCAGAGTTGAGACTCTGTCTCAAGAAAAAACAAAAAGAAGAGTCCTGCTGCCAGCCGTAGTTTCTTTCTCCCCCCTTTTCACTTTCCAAAGCCTCTTAAAATCTTTGAGGTAAAATTCATATAACATAAAATGAATCATTATTAAAATATATAATTCAGGGG
This sequence comes from Mirza zaza, assembly GCA_008750895.1. Lineage (NCBI taxonomy): Eukaryota > Metazoa > Chordata > Mammalia > Primates > Cheirogaleidae > Mirza > Mirza zaza. The sequence goes on along the minus strand of VSMD01077280.1, from coordinate 11,979 downwards.
CTTTTAGTAAATTCATAGTATTGTGCAAATATCACTAATGCCAGAATTTCTCTACCAGCCAGCCAGACAGTTTACAGCTCTGACTTAGCCTTTACTTCCTGTTTGTGCAGATTCAGGTCAGCCAGAAGTGAGAGCCTCTGGGGCCTTTTCAGGTCTCGAAGTCAGGGAGTCTGAGTAGATTAATGTAAACTGTGTTTAGACTCATTAGCATATGATTTTTCTCAGGCTCTTACGGACAAGACAACGGCAGTGGTTTAAACTTTATATCCTCTCAAATTCCAAATCGTCAAGCTTCTTTTCTGGTAGTTCCTATAAAAGCCTTGAGGTTCACTCTGATTACATCCAGTGAAGTCATTTGGTCATTCCTTGGTCAGTCACTATGGCCAAAGGAAAGCTGTGCTCTGATTGACTTAGGTCCATGTTGTTGCTTCATATCTAGGGTCAAGAGTAAAGCCTACCCTCCATACATAGAGAATGAGAGGGGTGAATGGGGTTGTAAAAAGGGGATCAGATTGGGGAGGGGAAGATGCACAGATTTCCTCTATAATAACCCTTGGAAACTATGCATGGTTTTTCGTTTGTTTGAGACAGACAAACATGCCATTGTACATGCTCTGTTGCCCCGGGTGGAGTACAGTGGCATGATTAATAGCTCACTGCAACCTCAAACTCCTGGGCTTAAGCGATCCTCCTGCCTCAGCCTCCTGAGTAGCTGGAACTACGGGCGCACACCACCACACCCAGCTAATAACTGTTTTAAAAAAATTTTTGTAGAGATGGGGTCTCACCATGTTGCCCAAGCTGGTCTTGAACTCCTGGCCTCAAATGAGCCTCCACACCCTGCCTATGCATAGCTCTCTTTAAAAGCGTTTCTAGTGCTCTAAAGATAAAAGAATTTAAAACTCTATAGCCTTGATGCAAGATTGGAATATTAGGGAATTCTTTTGTTTTAAATTGGGATCATCTTCTGGAGTTCTAGAAACTTAAAAACATACTGAATTCTAGGAAACCTGTATTAAAGAAATAAGATGATCCAATTGAGTAATTGAATTTTATTGCAGATGTGAAAAAAGTTTCTTTGAAGCTAGAGATCTTCGCCAACACATGAACAAACATCTTGGTGTGAAGCCATTCCGCTGCCAATTTTGTGATAAGTGCTATAGTTGGAAGAAAGATTGGTATTCTCATGTGAAGTCTCATTCTGTCACTGAGCCTTATAGGTGGGTAAATTTGAGAAGAATCTGAACTTGAGATGTATATGTATTTTGATTGATTCTATGGCTGCCGGTGATTTGGAAAAAATAATTTGACCTTTTCCCCTATTTTAGGTGTAATATATGTGGTAAAGAATTTTATGAAAAAGCTTTGTTCAGAAGGCATGTAAAGAAAGCTACCCATGGGAAAAAAGGGAGAGCAAAGCAAAACCTGGAACGGGTATGTGAACAATGTGGAAGAAAATTCACTCAGCTAAGAGAGTATAGAAGACACATGAACAACCATGAAGGTAAGTGTACTTAGTATTATTATGTGTATCTAAATAGAATAAAAGCCAAACCAGTAATGATTCTCCCTTCACCAGCCCTCTTACATTACTTGAGAAGAAATTAATTTCATATTTCTATATCAACATCGTTATACTGAACTACATTGTTTGAAGCCTCTGTTGCATTACCCTAGGATTATAGGATTACTGTGAAGAAATAATTGAAATTATGCATGGAAACTAAAATTTGTTTCTCAGTAACTGCTGTCCATGGGAATGTCATTAGATTATAATTCAGAATCTTATTTATTCTAAGGAAAACCATTAGGTTCTAAGTAAAAGATTGTCATAGTCAAGATAGAAAGACTTACAGGCCACTGTATTTTTTTAAATTTTTAAAAATTGACGATTTAAATATATTTTGGTACTTGCACCTCACCACACGTGTACTTTTTTTTTTAATAGGAGTTAAGCCATTTGAGTGCTTAACATGTGGAGTAGCTTGGGCTGATGCCCGATCTCTAAAACGCCACGTCAGAACACATACTGGTGAACGGCCCTACGTCTGTCCTGTATGTAGCGAAGCCTACATAGATGCTCGAACACTCCGTAAACATATGACTAAATTTCACAGAGACTATGTGCCTTGCAAAATTATGCTGGAAAAAGATACCCTTCAGTTTCATAACCAGGGAACTCAAGTGGAGCATGCAGTTAGCATCTTAACAGCAGACATGCAGGATCAAGGAAGCAGTTGTCCTCAAGAACTTGAGACTGTGGTAGTGACAGGAGAAACTATTGAAGCTCTCGAGGCTGTTGCAGCTACTGAAGAGTGCCCATCAGTATCTACGCTTTCTGACCAAAGTATTATGCAAGTAGTTAATTATGTTTTGGCACAACAGCAAGGACAGAAGCTATCTGAAGTTGCAGAAGCTATTCAAACTGTCGAAGTAGAGGTGGCACATATTTCAGAAGCAGAATGAATGTAGTAATGAAGATAAAAAGAAGTGACATCTCATGTACACTGAGCTCACAGATTATTTGTTTACGATACCATATGACTGTCCACTGAGCGTTTACAAGTCAAGGCTCTGGACTATTTGGTGATATAACATTTTCCAAACCTTTTGTCTGGCCAATGGGTTCTGTAGAAAAGTCCATTAACTGTAAAGAAATTGAAAACAAATACATTTGATGGCAGTGGCTTATCATGATATATACCTTTTATGAATTAATGTTTATAATGACTGTACTAAATTTAAGACTGTACAGTTCTCATTTGCATTTTTACATCTTATTATATATTTTGAGTTTAAAAGGCTGCACCAGTTGGCTTTTTTCCTGTTTTTTTCCTCAAAATATAGAGATTCTGTGATTTCATTTGCCCTGTTTATGGATTTAAAAAATTCTAATATAAAGCATTTCAGTAGAATGCATAGGTATATTACGCTTTTTAAATGCTTTAGATCTGTGATTCTTGACTTACTATTTATTTTAACCCCTTTTAAGTCAGGGATTCTTTATTCTATTTTAAAGCACTTAATGAGTTACATGTTGTAATCAAGTTTGCACAATATATTTATCTATATGGAGAGCCCATAAATGAATAGCTTAATTTTTAAAAATGCCATTAAAATGCATGAAATGCCTACTAACGCCTTACTATACTCTCTTCAAGGCAAGTAAATTGACCGTGAGAAAAGAACACCCTTATTAAACACTATTGATGGGAAATTTCTCCTTGATAACATAGGACAATAAAAATCTCATTCTTTTGCTGAAGAATGAACAAGTTAATGAACAAGTTAGGTTTGCTATGGTTTCAGTTTTGTATCATGTTTAATTGTTTAATTTTGTTGAAAAACTGCAGTTGAAAAATAGGATAGCAATATAAACATTACAGCGGTCCTGTGGATACCATATAATTGTCAAATAATTTCAGAATATTGAAATTCTTCAGTATAGCCCTCATAATACTTGAAGAAATTGATTATAGTCCCACCAAATTGTTGAAGATAATTTACTTTTAAAAGTTAACCTGAAAACTAAATTTGATTAATTCATGTGTTTGATTTTTAAATTCCCACCTCTTTAAGCAATCCAATTTTCTGGTTTTCAAAATAACCATGGGGAGATGCCACATTTCTCTCTAGGAAACTACTACTCAAACTATAATCGTTAAAATTAAGCTTTTAGGTATTAGAAGCTGTTATAAGATATAAAATTAAGATATAAGCAGATCACATGTAAATCATTCCTAAAGCACAAGAAAAGAAGGTGCCTTGATGTATATATATTAATTAAAATGCTTATACCAGTTTACTTTAAAAATGGCTTTAAAGATAAAGAATAAATGTGATAGTTGTGCATGCATTATACTTGTATATATAATATTTGCATTTGCAAATTTCCCATTGTCTTAATAGCTGTGTGGCTGACTTTCAATTTTAAGAAGTGAATTGACATACAGCCCATAACTTTAAAATGGCTGCTCGTTTATATCTTTCTGTTAGTGAAAAAGTATTTCAACCTGACTAAAATTTGGAATTGTCTTTTATGTTCCATCCTTACTATTGTTATCAGATTTAATTATTGTATAAGACCATTAATGTATGTCACAAATATGTAAATAAAAGATGTTGAATCTTGTTTAAAAGCATAACCTTTGGAGTTGAGCTTGCCAGTAATTTTAATTCATAAATCAGTTGCTATTATTAAGTATGTTGTTAAGTTAATCCATTTTTAAAGGGAAAAGGAATTGAACCCTAAAAATAACTATTGGAGGAACACTTCATAATATTATCACTTCTTAAATATAATCTTATCACAAAATTAAATACAGTGCAATTAACTGTCAACTTTTGATAATTTAAAGCTGTAGAATTATGTAAATTCCATATAAAAAAACTGTTAATGTTCCAAAAATTTGGAACCTTTTAATGTTGCCATGGGGGAAACTACTATATTTAACTTTTTTTTTTTTTTTTTTTTTGAGACAGAGTTTCACTTTGTGCCCAGGCTAGAGTGAGTGCCATGGCGTCAGGCTAGCTCACAGCAACATCAAACTCCTGGGCTCAAGCAATCCTTCTGTCTCAGCCTCCCGAGTAGCTGGGACTACAGGCATGCTCCACCATGCCCGGCTAATTTTTTGTATATGTATTTCTAGTTGGCCGATTAATTTCTTTCTATTTATAGTAGAGACGGGGTCTCACTCTTGCTCAGGCTGGTTTCGAACTCCTGACCCCCCGCCTGCCTCGGCCTCCCAGAGTGCTCGGATTACAGGCATGAGCCACCATGCCCGGCCTGCTATATTTAACTTATAACAACTCCTTTTTAGGAGAACACTCATTCTGTGGATGAGGATGAAGTGTGTGTTTCCTGATCTAAAAATATTTATTTTTTATGTATTTATTTTTTTGAGACAGAGTCTCACTCTGTTGCTTGGGCTAGAGTGCCATGGCATCAGGCTAGCTCACAGCAACCTCAAACTCCTGGGCTCAAGCAATCCTTATGCCTCAGCCTCCTGAGTATCTGGGACTACAGGCACACACGCCGCCATGCCCGGCTAATTTTTTCTATATATATTTTTAGTTGTCCAGCTAATTTCTTTCTATTTTTATTATAGAGGGGTCTCTTGCTCAGGCTGGTCTCAAACTCCTGAGCTCAAACAATCCACCCCCCTCAGCCTCCCAGGGTGCTAGAATTACAGGCGTGAGCCACTGCACCTGGCCTAAAAATATTTTTTTAAAACAATAAATTTTTTAAATTCCTTTTTGGAAACATGAAAGTGTTTTGTTGTCGTCAGATGACTTCCAAAAACTGTGAGTGTCTCCTGATCAGATATGACAGGCCAGGCGCAGTGGCTCATGCCTGTAATCCTAGCACTCTGAGAGGCCAAGGTAGGAGGATCACTTGAAGTCAGGAGTTCGAGACCAGCCTGAGCAAGAGTGAGACGCCCTTCTCTACTAAAAATAGAAAAAATTAGCTGGATGTGGTGACACACACTTGTAGTCCCAGCTACTCAGGAGGCCGAATTGGGAGGATTGCTTGAGCCCAGGAATTTGAGGTTGCCATAACTAGGCTGATGCCAGGGCACTCTAGCCCAAGCAATGGAGTGAGACTGTTTCTCCAAAAAAAAAAAAAAATCTGAGGGTTGTAAGCCCTTTGACCACTTGTTACTGTTACTAAACAATTTGCATCAGTGCTCTAAGTCACTGAAATGCATGTATTGTCAATAGAAATGAATTAAGTAATTCTCTAACATGGATTTTAGTCTGTTAATTTTGTTAAAAGCCAGCAGTTATTTGCAGAATTTCACAAGTCACTTAAACTGCCAGAGTTAGAGCTAATCTAAATCGTTGGGAGGTTTTTATTATTATTGTTATCATTATAGCATTGGTATAAACTATCTGTGCATGATGCTTTCTGTTTATTATTCTTCCTTTCAAACCTATAATCTCCTTGGAGGTTTCTAATGGGTTTTATATCTAATGTTTGAAACATACGCAGTATAAGTTAGTCTTCGTCTCCTCCATTCTATGAATTTTTTTTTTAGCTGTTCAAGAGTTTATTCTTTATTTCAGCATATTATGGGGGTACAAATATTAAGGTTACAAATATTACCCTTGCCTCCCCTATCCCCTCGAATTCTATGAATTTATCAGTAATAATTTTAAGTGTGGAGCAAAAATACATAATTTCTTTAGTCATTTTAAATATAGTCTGTTATCTGAAATGGTTTTTTGTTTTTTCTTTTTGGCTAGTCAAGTGAAGCACTGGGAGTGGAGGAGCAAAGAAATCTGTAACTAGTTGTGATCAATTAGTTGTAAATTGAACCAGCCATCCAGCCATTTGAGGTTTAGAACTTTAATGCTACTATTTCACATTTTTTCTCAGAGTTTAATAAATTTTAGAGTATGAGCCCATCTCCCATAGAACCTGCTATGGTTTGAGTGTTTGTGTCCCCTCTGGAATTCATGTTGAAACTTATTCCCCAATGCAGCAGTATTAAGAGATGTGGCCTTTGGGGAGGGATTATGTTTAAAGGCTTTGCCCTTGTTAATGGATTAGTGCCTTATAAAAGGGCTGGAGCAGGTACTAGTTGAACACCTTTTTGTCCCTTTTGCTCTTCTACCGTATGCGGATGCAGCAACAGGATGCCATCTTGGAGGTACACAGCAGCCTTCAGCAAGCACTGAGCCTACTGGCACCGTGATCTAAAGACATCCCAGCCTCCAGAACGGTGAAAAAATGAATTTCCGTTGTTTATAAATTATACCTAGTCTGTGCTATTTTGTTATAGCACCACAAATGGACTAAGACAGGGCCTTATTTTGGGGAATCTTATGCCACCTACATAGGTTGAGGATGGTTCCTTCCAGATCAGTTTTTTCCAGGATTATCAATGGTTAGATTCTTTACATTACAAAAGGCTATTTTTACATTAACTTCTCTATTGTTTCACAGATGAACAATTATAAATTTGAACTCTACACCAGTGTGAGGACAAGCCTATTCTAAATCTTCAAGGGAAGCTTTTGGCCCACCTGGGGTTTAGAATATATCCTTATCACATACACCCTTATCTCTCTGGGCTGGGAGAAATATCTCTCAGGGCTGGTGGATGGATTTATTTTCCAGTTTGTGTTTTCACCGAAGGTATAGCTCTTCACTGGTCCCAGCTTTGTGTGCAGTTCTCAGATTCAATTTTTGTGGACTGGAATCCTAATCTCTTATCACCATTTGGCCGTCCAAAGCCAGCCCTTTGACATTGGCAATCTCATCTACTACAGGCTACTACTACAGTTTCAACTCAGTTTCCTCTTATTTCCTTTTATACAACATTCCCTTTCTTACAAGCTTCAGTACCATGACTGTAAAAGGATATTTGTTATGTATTATCAAGCAGAGATTTTGAAGTATTTTAGTCTGCCAAATGCTGGAAACCAACTGTTGTTTTTGTTTTATTTTTCTTTTAGCTTGTAAACTAAAATAAAATTTTAAGGCTTACCCCCACCGGCTGACTAAATGGACCCCCTCATGGCCAAAGGAGGGAGGTCAGATATGCCTCATCATGCCCCCCTCCCTTCTTGGAGACATCCTTTGTAACCCATTAACAGGCCTAAGGATATGCAAGACAAACCTGCAAGTCCTCAATTTACACAACAAATATGTCTGGTGGATTATCTCTGATAACAGCTCCTTACGTTAAAACATTCCAAGCCTTTATTTTTATTTATTTATTTACTTTGAGACAGAGTCTCACTCTCTTCCCTGGGCTAGAGTGCCATGTCATCAGCCTAGCTCACAGCAACCTCAAACTCCTGGGCTCAAGCAATCCTGCTGCCTCAACCTCCCAAGTAGCTGGGACTACAGGCATGCGCCACAATGCCTGGCTAAATTTTTCTATGTATTTTAGTTGGCCAATTAATTTCTTTCTATTTTTAATAGAGACGGGGTCTCACTCTTGCTCAGGCTGGTTTCGAATTCCTGACCTTGAGCGATCTGCCTGCCTCGGCCTCTCAAAGTATTCCAAGCCTTTAGACAAAGCTTCATGTCTTTAACCAGTTTTAAGCCAAAGAAATTTTAAACCCATCTATAACCTGTAAGCCACCCCCCTTTGAGATGTCCCACCTTTTTGGGCCAAACCAATGTATGCCTCTCATGTATTGATTTATGACTTTACCTGTAACCCCTGTCTCTCTGAAATGTATAAAACCAAACTGTAACCCAGTCACAGCAAGCCCACTTGCTCTAGGCTTCTTGGGAGTGGCTCCAGACCATGGTCCTCAAATTTGGCTCAGAAGAAACTTCTTTCAAATATTTCAGAATTTAGATTTTTCCATCCACAAGCTGTTCAATTTATTGGTTGTAGTTGTCTGTTCTCAGTTCTTGGTGTGCTCTTGGCCAAAGAATGACCAGACACACCAAAAGTAGGGCATGTGTGAAACGAAGTTTATTGAGGGGAAGGGCAAGATACATTTGCCACAGATGAGCAGCCCCCTTGTTGTAGTAACAAAAGGGCTCTGGTAATGGCATAAGGTCTTCTTTTAAGATGTCTGGATTGGGCCCTCCTCAGAGTTCAGAAGTCACCACTGAACCACTTTATTTTATTATTTTATTTATTTTATTTTATTTCATTTTTTATTTTGAGACAGAGTCTCGCTTTGTTGCCCAGGCTAGAGTGAGTGCCGTGGGCTTACAGTAACCTCAAATTCCTGGGCTCAGGCGATCCTCCTGCCTCAGCCTCCCGAGTAGCTGAGACTACAGGCATGCGCCACAATGCCTGGCTAATTTTTCTATATATATTAGTTGGCCAATTAATTTCTTTCTATTTATTGTTGAGATGGGGTCTCACTCTTGCTCAGGCTGGTTTCAAACTCCTGACCTCGAGCAATCTGCCTGCCTAGGCCTCCCAGAGTGCTAGGATTACAGGCGTGAGCCACCACGCCTGGCCTGGACCACTTTAATGGAGTTAATGATGTGTACATTAGCCTTAGGCTACTCCAGGTCACTTTCCAAATCCTCTTGTGCCTGGGTTGCTAGGCCCTGGACTGGGAATTGCCTGCATTCTTTTGCATATCAGCAGGGGTTCCTCCTTCCCCCAGGTAAGGCAGTTGTTTGGAGCAAGATTAAGATGGAGCAGCACCTAGACTGGCCACCTCCTTTGTCCCTAGGAGAGCCAGAATCACTCACTATCTACCTAACAATTTGAAACAGTGGGAGTGGAGAAAAAATAGTGAAATCTGTAACTTATGATCAATTAGTTGTAAACACCACTGAGCTCAGACTAGCCTGTTTTTAAAAACGTCTAGTAACTCAGCCTGGTGCAGTGGCTCATGCCTGTTATCCTAGCACTCTGGGAACCCAAGGCCAGAGGATCGCTCAAGGTCAGGAGTTAGCTCAAGGTCAGGAGTTGGACCAGCCTGAGCAAGAGCAAGACCCCCGTCTCTACTAAAAATAGAAAGAAATTAATTGGCCAACTAAAAACACATACAAAAAATTAGCCGGGCATGGTGGCGCATGCCTGTAGTCCCAGCTACTCGGGAGGCTGAGGCAGGAGGACTGCTTGAGCCCAGGAGTTTGAGGTTGCTGTGAGCTTGGCTGACGCCCCAGCACTCGGCACTCTAGCCCGGGCAACAAGAGTGACACTCTGTCTTTAAAAAAAAAAAAAAAAAATCTAGTAACTATTTTTTTTTTATTTAGACAGAGTCTGACTCTGTTATCCAGACTAGAGTGTTATGGCATCAGCCTAGCTCACTGCAATTTCAAACTCCTAGGCTCAAGCAATCCTCCTACCTCAACCTCCCAAGTAGCTGGGACTACAGGCATGTGCCACCATTCCCGGCTAATTTTTTCCTATATACATTAGTTGGCCAATTAATTTCTTTCTATTTATAGTAGAGACGGGGTCTTGCTCTTGCTCAGGCTGGTTTCGAACTCCTGACCTCGAGCTATCCGGCCACCTCGGCCTCCCAGAGTGCTAGGTTATAGGCGTGAGCCACCTCACCTGGCCTTCAAAAATTACATTCTTTATACTAGAATTTCCACTTTGTTCTTCATAGATACTTATTCCTGCTTCCCATTTCCATTCACCTTACCTAATTTTGCTGATTTAATTCATTATGCTTATTTTTAATTCTTGTGTCTGTTCTGTGTGCTCTGCTAAAACACTGTGTGAATATATAATTTATAATACCATTGATGGGCATTTGGGTTATTTCCATTTTGGAGCTATCACAAAGCTGCAAAGAACATTTTTATCTTTGTCACGTGTCTTGCTATATATGTGTACACATTTCTGTTGGGTACATAACTAAGAGTGGGATTTCTGAGTTATTCAGCTTTGTGAATGTTCAACTTTGTCAGATAATACAAAAATACTTCCCAAAGAGATTATGCCAATTATAATCTGAGCAGTAGTGGTTGCTTTGTATGGTTGCTTTGCATGATTGCCAAGTACTGTGAGTCTTACGTAACTGGCCTTTCTGAGAGGTGTGTGATCATATCCCATTGCGGTTTTAATTATTTCCCTTTTGATAGATAAAGTTGAATTAATTTTTTCCTATGTTTATTGGCCATTTAGATATCCTTTTTGTGAGATAACTGTTTTTTAATATCTTACTGTGTTTTCAGTGGGGTTGTCCATCTTTTTCCCTTTCTGAATACAAATCCTCTGTCATTTATGCTTTGCAAATTCCATCTCCCATTTCAGAGCCTAGCTTTTCATTCTCTTAATGGTAATTTTTGATGAATGTCTTTAATGTTGCTCAATTTATAAATGTATGCTTTCTTACAGTCTTTCCCTGCCCGGAGTTCATTATATTTCCTTATTTTATCTTTTAAAAAATATAATTTTGGGATCAGGTGTGGTGGCTAACACCATAATCCTAGCACTTTGTGAAGGCAAGGTGGGAGAATGGCTTGAGACCAGGAGTTCAAGATCAACCTGGGCAACATAGCAAGACCCCCATCTCTGAAAAAAAAAAAAATTAGCCAGGCATTGCACTGTACACCTAGAATCCCAGCTACTTAAGGGGCTGAGGTGAGAGGAACACTTGAGCCCAGGAATTCCAAATTACAGTGAGCTAGGATCTGGGTCCTACACCAATCTGGGTGACAGAGCAAGACCTTGTCTATTAAAAAAAAAAAAACCACAAGGCATAATTTTGCCTTTTATATTTAGATCTATCATCCATCTGGAATAGAACTAGAAGAGAAGCTTCTTTTTATTTTTTAATACAGATTCTCAATTGTGCATACATAATTTTTTAAATATACTGATATATTCCCACTGCTCAACAATGCCATCTTTGTCGTAAATCAAGGGTACATACATAATGAATGTGGGTTTCTCCCTCTTCACTCCGTTGCTGTATCCTTAAACAAGTAACACATCGTTTTAATGTAGGTTTTTGATTTAATAACTTGGACATCTGATAGAGTAAGTCTTCCCACTTTGTTCTTATTTCAGCTTGTTTTGGGCACTCTTTCCATGTAAATTTTAGAATCAGTTTATCAATATCCAAAACAAAAACCTGGTTGGATTTTGACTGAAATCGCGTTAACTCTATAAATCAGTCTGGGAAGAACGGATATCTACAATATGACTTCTTTATTCCATGAACATTGTATATTTCTCTACTTATTTTGGTCATTTTTTTTCTTTAAACGCGCGCGGACCCCCTGGCTGGCCCAGCGGCGCTGGGCGACTGACAAGAAATTCTTGTCAGTCGGGATACTTGGTCTTGGGTGATGAACAGACAGATGAAGAGAAGGAAGAAAGGAGCATTCCAAAGAGAAGATGTGAAAACATCTAATGGAAATATGAATAAGATGTGTTCAGGGCAACACATAAGCCAAAGTGAAAGAACTAGAGAATTGGGGTCAAACAGGGGTCAAAGATGATTTAGAGAGACAGTAAGGTCAGATTATGGTGAACCATAGAAGCCAGTTTATCAAACTCTGACCTTCACTCTGCCTGGGAACTCCCTAAG
>VSMD01077278.1:0-76040 GCA_008750895.1 Mirza zaza | reverse complement strand
CAAGCCTGTAATCCTAGCTCTCTGGGAGGCCGAGGTGGGCGGATCCTTTGAGCTCAGGAGTTCAAGACCAGCCTGAGCAAGAGCGAGACCCCATCTCTACTATAAATAGAAAGAAATTAATTGGCCAACTAATATATATAGAAAAAATTAGCCGGGCATGGTGGCACATGCCTGTAGTCCCAGCTACTTGGGAGGCTGAGGCAGCAGGATTGCTTGAGCCCAGGAGTTTGAGGTTGCTGTGAGCTAGGCTGATGCCAGGGCACTCACTCTAGCCTGGGCAATAAAGTGAGACTCTGTCTCAAAAAAAAAAAAATAAAAAATAAAAAAATAAACTAGAAATTAATAGAGAAAATGAACAATTGGTTTTCTCCAACTCCTCTTCAAACTCTTCACCTAGGCCATTAGCTTATATAGCTGTTGATGCTGAACAGCCTGAATATCTTAGGAAGGGAAGGGCTCCATAAAACTTCTACTCTTGCATCAAGAAAATGTTTTTATCATCCAAATATTCACTATTAAAACAAGGGAGAGAGAGATTTCAAAATAATTTGTCCAAGAAGGTTACTTCAACTATCCGAGGTAATGTGATTAATGTGAATTTTATAGGATTTAATTTGCATGTTTTCATTAGAAAACATTCTGAGTTATACCAGATAAATTTTTTTATAATTGATGTGAGTTATAAAATAATCAGAAAAGTTTCTTAATATCAACTGCTTATGCTAGCAATCTGGGTTACATCCTATGAGGACAGATACAGAGCTCCATGATCTACCCTGACTATCTCTGTCAGCCACTAAAATTATATCTCACATCAGCCAGCTTCTCTTACTGTGTTATTGTTGTTGTTCTAAGATATTTGGCAAGCAAAGTTTAATAATGTTAGACATGGGGTCATTAGAATAATATATTATTATGTATTACATTTAAAAGAACTTCATCCAGCAATTGTTTATTTATACTGTGCCTGCTATGTGCCAGCCACTGTTTTAGAGCCTAACTCTTTATTTATAAATAAAGATGACAGGAACACCAAAAATCACCAGGAAGATTAATACAAAGGATGAGATTCCAAAACACTAGAACTTGAATAGTACTGCAATGCCAAACATCTGAGGGCCAATGCCAGAGAGTTTGCAGAAGTTGGAAACTTTCATCAAGAGTGGAATCTTTCATTAGACATGAATCGGAACCTTGAGCCAAGCAACCCTGTTGATCCTCTGTGGCAGTGAGCAATTTCAGCACTGTAACTGTACTCTAAAAGCCAGGACAGGCAGCTTAACCTGTGCCATGAAAGCAATACTTCCATTTTATTTATGAAAATACCCTCATAAGTAGCCTGTTATTTCTTTTTGTAAGGGTGGCATCTTAAAAGGCTATGAATTTTAAGCTCATAGTGCCCAAATGTAACTATAAATGGGAGATCTAAAATTTAATACTTAGCCTTTTAGGTCCCTCTTCAATACTTTTTAAACTGTCATTTGTGAGTAAAGAATTGGGAAAACTAGCATCACTGAGGCTCAATAGCATTTCATATGAAATACCAAGGTGAAAGAGCAGTGAATGTTTGAACTTGGCTTTCCCCTGCACAGTAACTCAGTATAGCCTCTTTTGAGGCTTCCATCTTGCTAAATTAGTTAGGGTAGGTGTTGCTAGTTTCTAGCAGTTGGGGAGGGGTATATCCAAGCAGCAACTCAGGAACCCTGGCTCCTTCCATCTTGTGCCTCTGACATCCTTAGGGGCAGGGGTCAGAAAACTATGATCTGTGAGCCAGCCCCCTGTTTTTACAAATAAAGTTTTATTAAAGCACAGCCATGCACATTTCTTTACACATTACCCATGGCTGCTTTTGCACTAGGATTGCAACACTGAGTGGTTGTGACAGAGTATTGACCCATAAGCCTAAAATATTTACTATCTAGATCTATAAGAAAAAGTTAGCCAATACCTGGGTTGGCACTTGGAGTCCTCTGCAGGACTCTCAGTGAGACAGCCTGGAGACTTTTGCAGTGCGTCTATAACCCCTACCTGTTCTATTGCCCAGAACTCAGTCACATAGCCACGGCTAATTGCATGGGAGGCCAGGAAATATAGTCAAGCTGATTGTGCAGGAAGAAAAGAAAATAAGTTTAGTGAACAAATAGCCAGTCTCTGCCACATTAGCAATTTCTATTTACCAGAAATATTGGAAAGATTGAAGAAGTTGGGGATACATCACAAGACAGGCCCTGGAATTATAGCAGGAAGTCAAAGTTCTTTCTACATTAATCTATTCATGGATTCCATATCACAAAACAGATATCTTGAATATCACATCATCAGGATAAGCTGTGAGAAGAAAAGGAACAGCTAGAGATGTTGCAGAAGTTTCAAATGGAAAGGCTGTAGTTGGGCTGGGGCTTCGCCAGGAAAAACCACTAGTTGTCTCCCAGGACAATACATGGGCTGTGTTTGTCACCAACATACACAGTCTGGCCGCATCTTGCACATTCAGACACCTAATTTTGTCAGCAGACCTGTGTGGATCCATCTCCCATGGACCAGAATATTAATAAACCAAGCTCGCAAAAATGAGAATATCAGTTTGCTAAGATAAAGCACAAGGATTGCCTTAAACATTAAAGGCTGAAGCAGAGCCCCTGCTCTACACACCTCTAGGGGCCACCGTGGATGGTAGACATTTCCAACTCTATATTTAAAGTTTTAAGAGTTTTTATTTACTCTCTTCTATGAAAGATGATTAACACTGTCCCTTCCTCATTTTCTGACTTTTGTTGTATTGTTTCTATACTATCAATTATTTTACTACTTACCTTCTATAAATATAATTCCTATGGTTTGGAAGCCATATTTCCATACTTACTGTATTTGCTATACCACCAGTCTCTGAAATTCAGGCTCTTCTTTTCTGAATTTCTTTCTCTTTTTTTAATTATTTCAAAATATATGGGGGTACAAGTGTTTTTCATTACATGGATCACTTTTGTTATGCTTAAGTCAGGTTTATAAGTGTACCCATTACCCAGATAGCCTTCATTATACCTGTTAGGTAGGTTTTCACCCATCCCCTTCTCCCCCCCTGCTTGATTTCCAATGACTTTTACTTCCCTCTGTGCACATGTGTGCTCATTGTTTAGTTCCAATTTAATAGTGAGTACATGTGATGTTTGCTTTTCCTTTATTTAAACACTTCACTTAGGTTAATGGTCTTCCAGTTTCATCCAAATTGTTGCAAAAAGCCTTGGTTCATCCTTATTTATGGCTGAGTAGTATTTCATAGTATGCATATACCACATTTTATTAATCCACTCATGAATTGATGAGCACTTGGGTTGATTCCACATCTTTGCAGTTGTGAATTGTGCTGCAATAAACATTTGAGTGTAGGTGTCATTTTGATAAAATGACTTCTTTTCCTTTAGGTAAATACTTAGTAGTGGGATGTGTAGTAGTGAGATTGCTGGATCAAATGGTAGCTCTACTTTTAGTTGTTTCAGGAACCTCCATACTGTTTTCTATAGAGATCGTGCTAATTTGTAGTCCCACCAACAGTGTATAAGTGTTCCTTTCTCTCTACATCCACACCAACATCTATTGTTTTGGGACTTTTTAATAAAAGCCATTCTAACTGGGGTAAGGTGATATCTCATTGTGGTTTTAATTTGCATTTCCCTGATAATGAGGTTGAGCAAATTTTCTTATGTTTATTTGCCATTAGTCTACCTTCTTTTGAAAGGCTTCTGTTCATGTCTTTTGCACACTTTTTAATGGAGTTTTTTAAATTTTTGATTGTTCTCCAAAGAACCAGAATAATAGGACGTATGTGTATGTGGGGGGTGTGAGTACAGAAAGAGAGACCGATTGATTGATTTTAAGGAATTGGCTCACACAACTGGGGCTGGCAAGTCCAAAATCTACTCGGAAGGCCCGTAGGGTAGAGACCCAGGGAAGAGTTGATGTTGTAGCTCAAGCCTGTAGGCAGTCTGGAGGCAGAATTCCCTCTTCCTCAGGGGTCTTCAGTCTTTTTCTTAAGGCCTTCATTTGATCAGATGAGGTCCACCCACATTATGGAGGGTAATCTGCTTTACTCAAAGTCTACTGACTTAAATGTTAATCTCATTTTTAAAAATACCTTCATAGCAACCTCAACGCTGGTGTTTGATCAAATATTTAGGTACTGAGGCCTAGCCAAGTTGACTCATAAAATTAACCACCATAAGTCCATCCTTGTCAATTTGGCATTAATTACAGGTCTTTAAATAATAATCTCCAAATAAAGACAATAACAAGGTCATGCTTTTGCCTAATATGACACAACTATCCCACATACAGCTGAAAACACACTAACCCTCCCCTCAGAAGAGGATGCAAAGTCTTGGGTGATGATGTTCACTCCTCATGTTGATATCTTTAACTCAAATACTATTATGGAAAGTTAGTACATCTTATGGTATATGATAAAGAGATAAGGGAAGGAAACAAAAAATATTTGTTCTGTACACACACACATACATATTCATAACAAAAAAAGAGGAATTATTCATGACAATTACAGTCCTTGTTTCTGTAACTGATCACATGGCCATAGCTGCCACCTTCTTTCACTGTATTCCTGTTGCCCTCAGCAAGCAACTCAGCTGATTATGATTTTTTAGCTCATAGGGTGACCCCAAACTTTCTATCCTGAAGGATCTGGGACACTAGTAGTCCTGACTGGATTCAGTTGTAGTTTTCCACTGACTTTAATCACAGGGCATATTAATACTAATAGACACGCTAAAGGATCGCCTGTATTCCAGACAGACTCTTCCTTACCTTCATGGTGGACCAGTGGCCAAATTTCCCCTTGGTAAATGAGATCAATCAACCACTTAAACTTTCTTCTTTACTGTAGTTTCAGCAGCATGGATGAGCCCAAAGTGGCCAGGTGGCAGTCTTAACTTTCAGTTTAATGGAATCATTGTTCTGTCACCTGGTGGAAACATTATTCCCTTTGGAACTAAGACTTTTAGATCAGCAGAGCACAAGGTTGCAGTGACAGGAAGCAAAAATGTTACTAGTGGACAACAGGGTGAATAGTGAATGGTGTCACTTCCATTTCCACCCCTTGATTCCATTGTAACAAGGCAAGGGTCTTTGGGATATGTTGAGCTGCAACATTACCACTTCTACAAACTAAGGATCTTTCACTGGTTTTAAAATTCAGTCCCCTCGATAAACAGCAACACTGTCATGGCCAGGGGTTTCAAGACCCCTCTGACAGAACAGGACAGATCCTCCACACAGAAAATAAACAAGGAAACAATGGACTTAAACAGAACTCTAGAATAAATGAGACTGACTGACATTTACAGAACATTTTACCCCAAAACCACTGAATATACATTTTTTCTCATCATCTTATTCTCTAAGATTGACTATATCCTAGGCCACAAAGCATGTCTCAAGAAATTTTTAAAAAAAATAGAAATTATACCATGATTCTTCTCAAAACATGGTGGCATAAAATTAGAAATCAATTCCAACAGAAACTCTCATCTCTACACAAAGTCATGGAAACTAAACAACCTTCTGCTGAATGGTTATTGAATTAAGGAGGAAATTAAGATGGAAATCAAAAGATTCTTTGAACTAAATGATAAAGGAGACACAAGTTATCAATATCTGTGGGACACAGCTAAAGCAGTCCTGAGAGAAAAATTTATAACCAGAAATGCCTACATCCACAAGACAGAAGAATCACAAATCAGCAATCTAATGAATTGCCTCAAAGAACTGGAAAAGGATGAGCAAACCAACCCCAAACCCAGCAAAAGAAAAGCAATAACAAAGATCAGAGAAGAACTAAATGAAATCAATAACAACAACAACAACAAAATACTATATGGAAGATTAATAAAACAAAAAGTTAGTTCTTTGAAAAAATAAACAAAATTGACACTCCTCTTGCTAGATTAATGAGAAGCAGAAAAGAAAGGACTCTAATAAGCTTCATCAGGAATGAAAAAGAAGAAATTACAACTGATACCATGAAAATACAAAATATCATCTATGAATACTATAAAAACTTCTAAGCACATAAACTTGAAAATGTGGAAGAAATAGACAAATTCTTAGAAACACACAGCCTCCCTAGGCTCAAGCAGGAAGAAATAGAATTCTTGAGTAGACTAATATGAAGTACCAAAATTGAAGCAGCAATTTAACAAAAATGAAAAACTTCCTAAAAAGAAAAGTCATAGACCAGATAGTTTCACACTCAAATTTTACCATACCTACAAATAAGAACAGTGCCTACCCTATAGAAATTATTCCACATCATCAAGAAGGAAAGAATCCTCCTGAACACATGTTATGAAGCCAACATCACCCTGATACCAAAACCAGGAAAGGACACAACAAAAAAAGGAAATAACAGACCAATACCCCTTATGAATATAGATGCAAAAATTCTCAACAAAATCCTAGCAATCTGAATTTGGTGCTTATCAAAAAAATAATCCATCACGACCAAGTGGGCTTCATCCCAGAGTTGCAGGGATGGTTCAACATACAAAAATCTATAAATGTAATTCACCACATAAATAGAAGCAAAAACAAAGACCATGTGATCTTCTCAATAGATGCAAAAAGCATTCGACAAAATTCAGCACCCTTTTGTGATAAGAGCACTTAAAGTAGGCATAGATGGGACTTACCTCAAAATGATAAAAGCCGTATATGACAAACACCCAGCCAACATCATACTGAATGGGAAAAAATTGAAAGCATTCCCGCTTAGAACTGGAACCAGACAAGGTTGCCCTGTATCACCACTTCTATCCAACATAGTGCTGAAAGTCCTAGCCAGAGCAATCAGATAAGAGAAGGGAATCAAGGGCATCCAAATGGGAGCAAAAGAGGTCAAACTATTGCTCTCTGTTGACAATATGATCTTGTATCTGGAAAACTCTTAAGATTCTGCCATCAAACTACTGGAATTGATAAACAAATTAAGCAAAGTCTCAGGTTACACAATCAAGATACAGAAATCAGTAGCAATCCTATGTGCCAACAATAGTCAAACTGAGAACCAAATCAAAGACTCAATACCCTGCACAATAGCAACAAAGAAAATAAAATACCTAGGAATATATTTAACTAAGTAGGTGAAAGACCTCTACAGGAAGAACTACAAAACACCGAGGAAGGAAATAGGAGAGGACATAAACAGGTGGAAAACCATACCATCCATCCTTATGGATCAATAGAATCAACATTATTAAAATTTCTATACTACTCAAAGTGATCGACAGATTTAATTCAATCCATATTAAAATACAAATGTCATTGTTCACAGATCTAGAAAAAATGATTCTATGCCTCTTATGGAACCAGAGAAGACCTAATATGGCAAAAGCAATCTTAAGCAAAAAGAACAAATTGGGAGGCATCAGTTTATCAGACTTCAAGCTACACAACTAAGGCTATAGCAACTAAACAGCATGGTACTGGCACAAGAACAGAGACATAAACCAATGGAACAGAACTGAAAACCCAGATATAAAACCATACTCACGTGGCCATCTAATCTTTGACAAAGCAGACAAAAACATACACTGGTGAAAGAATCCTTATTCAATAAATGATGCTGGGAAAACTGGATAGCTACATGTAGAAGACTGAAACAAGATCTGCACCTTTCACTTCTCACAAAAATCAACTCACAATAGGTAGTAGTCTTAAACCTAAGGCATGAAACTATAAGAATTCTAGAAGAAAATGTTGGAAAAACTCTTATAGACATTGACCTAGGGAAAGAATTTATGAAGAAGATTCCAAAGGCAATCAGAGAAACAACAAAAATAAATAAATGATCAAATTAAAAAGCTTCTGCACAGCCAAGGAAACTATCATGAGAACAAACAGACAACCTACAGAATGAGAGAAAATATTTGCATGCTATATATCCAATAAAGGACCGATAACTAGAATCTACATAGAACTCAGGAAATTCAGCATGAAAAAATCAAACAATGCCATCAAAAAGTGGGCAAAGGACATAAACAGAAACTTTCAAAAGAAGATAGACTAATGGCCAACAAACATGAAAAATGCTCAATATCTCTAATCAGCAGGAAAATGCAAATCAAAACCATAATGAAATATCAGTTATCTCCAATGAGAATGGCCTTTATCAAAAAGTCCCAAAACAATAACTGTTGGCATGGATGCAGAGAAATAGGAACACTCATACACTGCTGATGGGACTGCAAACTAGTCCAACCTTTGTGGAAAGTAATATGGAGATACTTCAGAAAGCTACGAGTAGAACTGTCATTTGATCCAGCAATCCCATTACTGGGCATCTACCTGAAGGAAAAAAAAGACATTCTATAAAAAAACACATCTGCACTTGAATATTCATAGCAGCACAATTCACAATTGCCAAGATGTGGAAATAACCCAAGTGCCCATCAATACATGAATGGATTAATAAAATATGGTATATGTATACCATGGAGTTCTACTCAGCCACAAAAAACAATGATGATCTACCACATCTTGTATTATCCTGGATAGAGCTGGAGCCCATTCTACTATGTGAAATATCACAAGAATGGGAAAACAAGCACTACAGGTACTCACCATCAAATTGGTATTAACAGATCAACACTTATGTGCACATATAGTAGTAACATTCATCAGGTCTCAGGCAGGTGGGAGGGGGGAGAAGGGGATGAGTGTATTCACACCTAATGGGTCTGGTACACACCATCTGGAGGATGGACACGCTTGAAGCTCTGACTCTGGTGGGGCAAAGGCAATATATGTAACCTAAACATTTGTATCCCCATAATATGCTGAAATAAAAAAATAAAGAAATAAAATAAAATTCAGTGCCCTACAAAATTGCTCCAGCCCAGCATGCACCTCTGTGTTTTGCTGAGGAAAATAGATGTCTAGTGATGCGTGAGTCCAGTGGAGTGAAGGCCACTGCTCAGTGTGCCTCCTATACACATGCAATTCCTTTTTGACTAGTGATAATAAAAACTATGCAGGGAAAGGTGACATAAATGAGCCATTGAACAGTCTTTGTTGTAACCGAGCCTATAATTGAACACTCCCATGGAGTAAGCTCCTCTGTTCTGCTTCTGGTGTGGCTATTACTGTCTTTTTTTTGTTTTTTTTTTTTTTTTTGCTGGAATGCAGAAAATAGAAATCTGCTTGAACAAGGATTTCTATCAATTCATCAGACCAGTGAAAATGTCTGTTTGTCATATAAAAGATAGTGGCAGAAATCCATTTTTAGTTCCCTATTGCTGTACTCATGTGTGAAATTACCCACAGGGGAAGATATTTGCCTGTTAAAGAACCCTTATTTGGCGTAGATGTGATTGGCTGCACAAATTATATTGCCAAATGAATTGGTTTTGCAAACCAAACAGAAGGCCTCATAAACCGAACTGGGATTGCAACTCAGGGCATAGCCTCGCCCTAGGTGATGGTGTCAGGCACACGGAGGCTCCAGGGCCCTGCTTACTGCTTCTGTTTTCTTTACCAACATGATTCCTGGAGAATAAATTAATTCCCAAGTATTTAAATCTTAGCAATGCTTTGGTTTTCTGATATGGATGGAGAAACCATTTGGCATTCTGACTAAGATGCTCATTCATTTATTTTCTGTCTTTATTAGATTAGCATGAATGTGGGATTTGCATTCCCAAATTGGAAAAATAATAGAAGGTGAGGGAGGGGGTGAGTATTCTTCGTCTTTAAAGACAACTAATTTCTGTGTTTGGCAGTAGATCACATGCCATGCCCACATTTGATATTTTGCACAGTATAACCTGGAATAAAGAAATATTGCAACGTTTAACAAGAAAGAATTAGCCTCTTTTTCCCCTAACAAAAAAGAAATGAGCAAAAAACAGGAAGAGGAGAAATAAGGGAGGTGAGAATAGGAGATAGAATAATAATTGGGGAGTTCTAAAGCATTCGTCTGCTCTGGACTCTCCAGGCAATTTATTTCCAGGTCAGTAAACCCAGAAACTGAACTTTTGCCTTTTTAATACACTTCGTAGTAATAAAAATGATCTTGTTAGTTTCGTGTAGAGCCAAAATTAGGAGGTCAAACATCAACTTGTTTGTGTTGGTTTTCCTGTGGAGCCAGGTCTGTCTAGTTTTTTTGGCCTGAATAGCAATTGGCTCAGTCCCAGTGGCAATAGATCAGGACCGGGCAGAGTGTTTCGTCACAGGGTTCTAAACAGGCCATAGCTCACAGTGTGCTCAGCACTGGTCAACATCCTCTCATTCTGTGCCCAAAACTATTCTCCCAGGCTCGAGGTGTGGTCCTCAGCCCTCTGAGAAGCACATGGCTCCTGAGAGATGGGCTGTATAGTCATTGCTGGGCTGTCTTCTCTCTGTCCCACCCCAGGACACACAGCAGATTGGCTATTTCCCTTCCAAGCTTGTTGCCAAAGGGTCCATCTTGCAATCCACACATAAAGTGGGACTTGAGAGACCATGGACTCCCCTTCTGCTCATTCTTCACTATGGTGGCATTACGCGTTGAATTAATGATTCTCTGTTATTTAGCATGTTACTTTACTCTAGCCACTGCCGGATCTTGAAATTACTCTGGTACCCAGGACCTCCAAACTGGTAATCTGTTTCCATTTTAAACAGAATTTGGCTTATTTATTCCTTCTTGGTCTAGCAATCAGGATTAGATGTGCCAGTTGATTTATCTTTATATGTGCATTTTATATCACAGAGTAGAAACGTATAGGGAAAAAAAGACCCACTGTCTTACATGGCAAAGACTATTCAGGACAGTTGTCACAAAGTTAACTAAAAGTCTAGTTTTTCCTGGGTATAACTTGCCTGTTGAAATTACCAAGCCAATATCCATCTATGGAAATTCTTCCAGCAGCTCTTGAGTCCATGTTTACCAGCCTGTGTTGCATGACCTTGGGAATGACCAGTTGCTGCCATTTATTGTTCTACTTACCCGTGGTCACATTAATTTCTGTAGCATCTGTTAAGTTTACAGAGTCCCAGACTCTACCTTCATAGATGTTTTCTACCAAAGAATTAAAAATATGTGAATGTGTAATTACATCTGTATCTTTCTACAAGAATCAACCAGAAAAGAAATCATTATTGTGGCCATATATCCTTCATGTATGTGAAATAACTGTGCATCAAAAGCAATTTCTAAGATCACTTAGAAACATTCTTTAATTAATTTCTGTACAGCCTTGTTATGCAGTTCAGGGACCAGTTTCATCTCTTATCATGACCATGTTTCCAAACAGTGTGCCTCTTTTGGTGGCAGCCTCAGATCCAATAGAGCCCCAAAGGCAACATGTCTTTGGAAGTTTAACAATAATATCATCTTTGAGCTATGGTGTGAGATATTTGGTCTTTCCTTCCTCCATCCATCATAGATAGCCTTGGGAACACCTGAGAGCCTGAAAGCATTGCCCTGCACTCATCTCTGGTACCTGAGAAGCTATCAAGGGCAGTGTTGTATCAGGCTACTCACCTTCTCTCAAGAAAAACAAATGTGCAATATAGGAATGCAAGTTTAGAATGCAAATCATACAAGTCAACAGTGGGGGCCTACAGATGAGTATGTGCATGTGTTTGTGTCTGTGTGTGTGTGTGTGTGTGTGTGTATAAAAAGAGAGTCAGAGATAAACAGAAGACAGAGTACATGCTGACCCAACTTAGACAAGAATTATCTTTTGATTATCAGGTTCTTCATCTTTCCTTCTAGTTATTGAGAAATTTTCTTTACCTATATCTTTTTCTGTCTCATTTGACCTGATTTTTTCCCTCCTACTAACTGTATTTTCTCTGAGCTTCCGTGGCCTCTCCTTTTTTCTCAAATAACTCCAGGGGTTTCACCCCAAGTCTCATTCCCCTGGGCCCCCTTTTTTAAGAAACCTCACAAACAACTCCTTTCCAGTTTTTTCTCTGCCTCTCATGAGTAACATAGTTTCTTTTTTCCATTGCATCTTTTTTTAGATAGAGAAATTGTCATACATCTGTCTTTAAGAGCTAAAAAAAATCTTATAAGTTTCCGTTATCCATTAAATCAACAACTAGTTCTCATCATTGGGAAGCACAAGTAGAGACATGTAGCAAAAAATGACCAAAATCTAACATCAGGAACCTTGCAAAGCTGTATTACACAAAGGCAGATGCCATAAAGGGGCTCTTTGAAGGTGCACTTCCTGGGAAAGAAGGAAAATACCAGGCCCATCATGCAGAAGTAGTTGGTATGTGCATTAAGTGAAAGTAGAGCTTCAGCCAGCATCACTTCATGGTCCACTTTGCACCCCTCCAAAGACTGCCCGTGCTCTCCTCTGCTGACCCCTCCTGCCATTGTTTGAGTCAAACTAGAAAAAGCTGCCCTTGAAAAATTGCCCTCTTCTTGACATCGTCTAGTTGATATATTTATAAATGTACTTTGAAATGAGTTTCAAATCTTATGGTTTTCTACTTGTATAGGTTCTGGCCCATTGAAGTCATTAGTTTATTAAAATTCAACTTAGCTGTTTAAATTACAAAAATAACATGTAAATTTGGTCTGACCTTGACTGATGTGCTTAATGCCACATTAATCAAACAGCAATCATACTGATAGGCCACCTGTCTAAGAGGTAGGTTTGAAACCTGGATGGAAGTTAAGCCCTGGTTGTGCAGGCTTGTTATCAGTCTTCCAAGCTACCTCATTCTGTACAGTGGCGTGTGTCTTTGTCAGATTGTTTTAAGCAACACTCGGGGATCCTCGTCCTGTGCAGTGAGTGCCTTCTGATCATTGTTCTCAAAGAGACATATCAAGATGGAAAAAGACAGTGGCAAAGTACAGTGTCTGCTGTGTGGTTGTGTTAATACAGGGTGCATCCCTTCTCAGCTTCTCGAAGCTCCCAGTTAAGTTAAATGCACAAAGAGTGTGTCCGCAGCACGGAACATACAGCATACTCTGATGGGGTGCAGTGGGAAAGGGGAAGACAGCAAAGTCTGCTTCAGGTAGCAGCTCCTGCCCTTGGATGGAGACAGCAAGGCTCTGCCTGCACTTGGCTCATCTGTAACTCAGACACAGCTTCGGTCGTTATCTGTGTTCTGGAGAAGTTCCTGTTCTCTTTGCTTCGGGAACTAGAAATAAGTTATTTCTTTGCAGTTAGTAAGTCAAACAGCCTAGACCACACAAAATTTTTGTTTCATTGATTGGTTTAGTAAATGAATGCTCTACAAGATAAGTGAAGCATCCAGAACTGGGGTCATTCTGTTAGGTACCCCTGATTAAATTTTCTTTTTCTCAAGCTGGAAAGGAAACAAATGAAACTTTATTATACTTTGTTTTTTAAAAAATCCAACCTTCCTGTCACTATTTATAGCATTTAATATTTATCCCAATTAATCATAATGCTCGCCTGACTGCTCTGTTTTTTGGCTTGTGTATTAAATGAGAACTTTCTCTACCAACTATTAATAAAGCCTCTTGGGTGACTTCTAAAATGCCTCTGTCATATTCAAATTCCATGCTATCTATCTCTTGAATAATTTTTGACTGAATTCTGTATGAATTAAATAAAAAGGCATTGAAAATAAAGTATGTGTTGTCATGTTAAAGCTAAGTCCAAACAAAAACACATTTGTAGTGGATTCATCTGACAGTTCCATGCCCTAGAAATGGATGATACTTTTAAGTGATATGTTAAGGTCTTATTTCTTACTAAGGCAAAGGCATTAGCTTTACAAAACTTAATATTATATTCTTTGTCATAATGACCAGGTCAGGATATGGGATCTAAAATCAGAAATTGAGATTCTCAAGAATTTAGATTCTCTAATCGTTCTACCTGGGTACCCTGCATCAGATCCTTTCCTGTCTCTATCCCTAAATTATTTCCATGGCCAAATGCTGTGCACCTCAAGTTTATGGAACCTCCTACCCCAATCCACTGGTCATCAGTCTTGAGTCTTCCACCCAGATTCTTGCTTTCTTTAGTGTCTTTCCCAATTCACCATCCTTCACTCTCCTCTGGCCCCAGGTTTCAAGATGACTTTTGGAATCAATGATTACAGACTTCATTTTTAGCAGGTTTTTAATATTTAGCATTTTAGGTACTGTAAATAACATTTTATTAATATTATCTACGTTAAAGCTAAAAAAATTTGAAATACACGACTTGTAAGGCTGATTTTTCATTATGTTTCTTTCATTAGCCTGAAACTTCCCCATAATTAAATGTATTTATTTATCCAACATAAAAACAAATAGCAAATAATACTTAGTAGATGTCTATACTCTGCCAGTCTCTGTGTTTGATACTGGTCAAACAAGACACAACCTCACAGTCAAAAGACTATTGGGAAAAGGTAATTTAATCAATGATTATATTAAAATATTATAAGATAGCAAAGTTTTACAATTATAAATTGTGCCGTAGCAATAACCAAAACAATAACGATAGCAATGAAGCTAATATGAGTTGAATGGTTGCTGCAAGATAGGAACTATGATAAGAGCTTTACTTTCTTTATATAATTTAGTCTTATTAACCCCTATATAGTAGCTGCACTTTGCTGATAAGGAAGCTTGGACCCGGAAAGGTTAAGAAACTTGTCCAGAATTACAGCTAGAATGTTATAGAACTAGGATTTGAAGCCAGTTTGGCGGTTAAAATGCAAGGATAACTGCAAAGCCCCCATTCTTAACACATTAACTACTATGTGAGTTGTATGTAACTCACACTAGTTTTGAGCCCGGGGCCTCATGAAGCGTATGTAACTCTCACATATCTTCACCTTGGAAGCCTCAAGAACTATTTTTCAAGTTGCATATAACTCATGCACAGAAAACAATAGAAAATAAATCTTTCATTAAATTAGAAAGAATTATTTTATTTTCAAAGTTTTTATTCTATTTTTGTCACAAAACACCATGGCCCCAAGGAAAAAAAAATTTTTTTTTCTAGTGTGGCAGTCAATGTGTTAATCTCTCTACCTCCATCTGCTGAGATAGAAGCAGGTTCATACCTAAGCCCATGGAAGACTCTTCGCTTAAAACTGGAGATGCATGACTAGAGTTTTGGAACTGAAAGTAATTAACAAAATGTTTGAAATGCTTATAATGTTAGGAACAAACCTATTTCATTCACCAAAGTTTCAGGTAAAGGATGAAGCTCCTGAATCTAGAATTTCAGGAAGAAACTTTGTGTGTAAGTAGGTTTTCTGAGATCATATACAACAGTGCTGAGTTAGTGGTCTTCTTTTCCTACCATTTTATTTTACAAATTCACAAATCAGACAATAAGGCACATTTGCTTTAACTGGGGAAAATTGAATTAATTATGTCAAGTTAATTAAGTGAAGCAGCTACAAGCTGAGTCTAGTACATAAATCCATCTGAGCTGGTATTATTAGGTGGTTTGAATGTGAAAAATAAAGGGATTGAGAGACAGGGTAAAGAGTGCTCTAGAAAGAATATCAGAAAGTCATCTTCAGTCTTAATTACTTTGTGCTGCAAAAAGAAAGAAAGAAGACTGTACCAGGGCCTTTTGGCCCCGGGACACCTTTTTGCTTTTTAATGGGCCATTTTCAAGACTGCCTTTCCTATTACTGAACTACAAAGTGTAGCCATTTTTTAGTTTTCTATTCTAGCCCTATAACTTACTTCACAGAATCTCTGGATCATTTTCTTCTTCTCCTTTCTTCCAGCTTCCAATTAATTTTTGTCTTTCTACCAGTTTTTAGTTCTTTCAAGGTAAGAACATAAAAAATACATGAGGAAATTAAAATCAATCCCCTTTTTCCCATGGATGCAGGATGTGATTAAGACACAGCTCTGGACTGACATGAGACTTGGCAGGCCATAGTGCACTGTGTTGCTTCTGTCTATGTGTGCCTCTGTTTCTCCACTGAGACAATTAAGTCCTTGATGGCAGGGACCACCCATATTTTCTATTTCTCCTTCCCCAGCACATAGTTCAATGTTTAATATGGAGAAGGCATACAAACAGGGATGAATGAAGGAATGGAACAATAGAAATGGCAACACAATACTTCCAGTATAACCACTCAGGAAGTTCCAGAAGTTGTAATTTTCCAAAAACATGTGTCAATTCTTAGGACTTGTGTAAACTAGTATTTTCTCTCCCTCTCCCCCTAAACTCTATGAAAGCAAGTAGATTAGGGAGCAGAATGCTGTATACACAGCCCTGTTTGGTTTTGTTTAAAGATTAGTGGGGCAGGAATGGAATGTTATACTATTTCTTTCTGTCCACAGATAATCTAATCTTGCAAAGATAGTTACCAAAGTCAATAACAATCTGTACTAGGAAGAAAAATAGTGTCTGAATTGTGTTAAGGTGAAACGAGAGTGTCCTCATGCGCTGTCAGTGAGGGGTTCGTTGTTTATGTCTTCATTACCACCTTAAATGGGATATCTGTATTTCTTCTGGGTTTAATGAAGCCACAAACAACTGACTGTTTATTGAGCAATATTGGAGATTTTTTTGCTTTTAACTTGATGCATTTTAATTTGTGCTTAACTAGCTCTCCCACCATACCAGGTCCTCAGATTGGCACTTTAGAGACAATCAGCTAAGTGTTCCTCTGTGTTAGCCCCAGGGTCTAGCAAAAAGATAAAGGGAATCAATAAGACCAAGCCAGTTTAGGAAGAGAGAATTCACTTTCCGTCACGAGAACTGGCCAACTCATCAAGCTGCCAGTTCCACAAGGAAGCAGCTCCTTCCTGGTCTCTCTCTGCCTCCTTAATGTGTCAGTGGTTCTGCTGCGGCTGTCAAATGACTCTGCTGTTGTGTTTTTCAGTTTTCAGGACTTTATCTCCTGTCTTTCTTCACCATCCTCATTGGGCTGGTGCTCTACTCCTCCACCTCCACCTACATAGCCCAGGACCCCCGCGTGTACAAGCAGTTCCGCAATCCTTCAGGCCCCGTCGTGGACTTACCGGCCACAGCTCAGGTGGAGCCCTCAGTCACCTACACCAGCCTGGGCCAGGAGACAGAAGAGGAGCCCCATGTTCGCGTGGCCTAGGGTGAGGCCCGCCCTGCCCACTGAGGCCAGCTCAGTGGCCGTGTGTCCG
This sequence comes from Mirza zaza, assembly GCA_008750895.1. NCBI lineage: Eukaryota > Metazoa > Chordata > Mammalia > Primates > Cheirogaleidae > Mirza > Mirza zaza. The sequence goes on along the minus strand of VSMD01077278.1, from coordinate 58,936 downwards.
CCCATCATCTCTGTATTGTACATAGAGAAAGGTATTTACTGGGTGCAGTCTACGCAGGTGGACTGCAAGGTAGCAAATCCTCCAAAAGCTTGTAAAAGGAACAAGCTAAACATCACCGGAGACACAGGCTCCAATCTGCCTGACTTGGAAAGATGCCTGGCTAGTGTGTATCCTGATCGCAACCCCCCTGCATTAATTACTGTGAAAATTTTTGAATAAAAAGCAAGTATTATTGTTATTATTATTTGTATTATTATTGTTACTGTTATTACACCAACTTTCAGGAGGATGTTTTGTACTCCTGATGGGAACCAGTGCCAGACCCACATGTAGTCAACATAAATCCCACTTTTCTATGGCAAGCCACTTTTTAAGAATCATACTTTATTTTTTTGCACAGACTATACGAGTGATGCATGCCACAGGAGCTCCACCCCTGAGAAGTTTCTTTATCCTAGGGACCTGGTGGCTAATGGTTTCCTCTGTTACCTGTTGGATTGCCTGCTCAATACGTATTTTGTGCAGTGACTATTGTGGGGAGGGGCAACTGACCATATAATTCTCTATTCTAGGAATAGATATAAAACAAACATTTTAGCCTTTTTATATTTCAATCTCTGATTACTCCAGGCCATTGCCTTTCTGTTGTGCCATGTGATTCTGCTAATCAAGTCCCTGTGGCAACAGGATAAGGACTGTTCCATTTCTGTGGCTTATGGGAAACTCCAGAAATAATAGCATTTGTGTTTAGGTCAATATATATTTTAAAAATCTTTCTGCCTCTCCTTATATCCTCTCTTCAAAAACTATTTTTAATTTTCCTTTTTTTCCCCGTAGATTTCCTTAGTGATAATGTGGAAATTGGTCAAGGCAATGGAAAAAGCCATGGTCATCTGCCTTCTTAATTGTATAACACTCTTTTTGAAATACACCAGCATGGAAATTACCTTTTTTTGTGGAGTATCATTGGTTGTGCCACCTCCTAGCAAAGTCAAGGTGCTGATGTGGAGCAGTCTTTGTGAAAATATCTCAGTTGATCTGGCCACTTTGTAGTGGTAAAGATGTCACCATTGGAAAAGTCTGGCATTTTGGTCATCTTTGGCATCCATTCAATAGCAGAATACATTGACACAACATTCTTATGGATACAGAGAATAATATTACAGGATCCTGATAAGGCTTTGAGTGATATATCACTGGTCTAATCTATTGCCATTAAAATAGCCCTTTTTTTCAAACACAGGAAATTAAGAAACACCACAGACCTCTATAATTTAGAATAGATTCTATGTGTCAGTATGTGAAGTATTCTTTAAGCTTAGCTGACTTCAATACCATTCATAAAGATCCTTGATGGAGTTATAGGGTTTGTAAAGGAAAAATAAATGTTTATGAAATGTTGGGCAATTCAAATCAATATAGCTGAAGCAAGCAAGCAAAGCAAAACACCAGTGGGGTCTCTCAAAAGTAGGACAGACTGCAGTGTAACCAGAACCCCCAGAGGGCCTGAACAAGGCCTAAATCTGGCAGGCAAAAGCCTTGCATGCTGTTCCTCAGCAGCCATGTGGCTTTTTTGCCTGCCTTCCACACAGGGAGGGCAGTCCACCCTTGGAGATAGGGAAGAAAATTATCCTCTCTAGTATTCAGATTGGGTGGTCATCTCAGTTCAGCCCCCATAGAAACATGTTTCATTTTCTGTGGGGGGAAAAATCAACATTAAAGCTCTATTAAATCAAAACAACTTTGCCAACATCTGCTCTCTGCTACCTTTCGGACCAATTAAATACCTTTCTCTGAATATTTTGTCCATTCAGATCTGAAGACCTTTAAAGACTGTGGTTTTATTTTTGTGTTTACATTCCTTTGGTTTGCATAATTTGCTTGATTTTTTGCATTTTTAGTATTTATTTTAAGCCAAATGTTTTCATCTTTTTGATTCATTTTTATAACACTAATTTGTAGGCACTTAGTAAAGTCTTATGAGAAGCAAGTGGATGAAACTATTTCCAAGTTCACTCAGTAGACTGGGAATTTTGTAAAAAATTTAAATTTCCAAAAGGTTTGCAATCAACGGATGGCTAAATGTTGCCATCTGAATTATTTTATAGGATATTTTAATTGAGTCCATTGTATGGAAACCAAGTGTGAATGTTAAGATGAATTCACTGTATATCCCTTACCATTCATTGTCCTGTACTAAGACTTTCATGTCACTGGGTGACCTCACTGTGTTGGTTTGTTTCCATTTAGAAAGGTTGATAATACACTGAATTGTTCAAGATCAAGAGTTCCAGACTGGTACTTCAGAAAGAAAAAATTGCAAAGAACAAATTCTTTTTCTGTGTAAAAACACTGATCCTTTGGGAATGGGGAGGGAAATGGGAGTAGGACAACATTAACTCTAGCTGTTTTAGTTTCTGAGATTTCATAACCTCCAGTAGACACCAGCAAAGATTTCAGCTTTTCAATCCACCACCAATCTCTCCTCAACAAACGAGCTTTTAGCAATTTGTACAGCATTTGATTGGCTAAGAGCAAACCACAGTTCTCCCTCCCTACTAGAGATGAGTGGTGGTTCTCACTTCCTCAATGAAAACTTGCACTGGGGACACAGCTTGCCTCGGTCAGACCTTCCCACAGCTTCAAACTCTTAAATACGCAACCAGGTAGACCAAGCAATGGGAAAATTTGCACCACTGTGTCCCATGAAAATGTTTCAATGTTTAGTTTAGATATTGCTAACTTGTGCTATTAACCTTTTGACAAGCGTGTAGTATTGTTTGTTTTGGGTTTGTTTTTGATTTCTAACCATTTAGTAGTCCCCAGCTAGCTACCAGTACAGCTTTTTACCCCATGGGTAGGATTCTATTGTTAAGCCACATAACGAAGCACACTAACCCTGACACTGCAAATGGAAAATATGAACCAAAAAAAGAAATTTACACTGATAAGTTGAACAAACTGTCCATTTTTGATATTTGCATGCTTCCCTATGGACTGGCTGTGGCAATGTAATGCCTGTATAATGTTTTCAAATAAAAATAAATGCTTTATGAAAGCACCGAGTTCTTGGTTTTCTTGTGTGTTTGTCTGCACTATGACAACCCTGAAAGCAGCTCCCTTGGGATGCTTTTAGAAATAGCAACAAAAGTAGATAGCTGGGTACATGTCAAAATAAAAACCAGAAAGAAAATATTTCCAAATTAGGAAGGGTACAGTTGGTCCCAGAACTATAGTTTCCAAAAGCCAAGTAAACACATTTGCAATTTGAAAAATTAATCATTTATCTGGGTACCTAAGAGGACTCTGGGACTACAACCTCCAAGTCCACATTTAAAACACACATAGGACAATATAAATTTACTTCCAAGAAATAGTGTCTCATAAAGAAGAAAGTTCTGTGTATACTGGCCTTGGCACAGCAGCAGACTTAAAGGATGAGCATTCTTCCAAAGTGCAACATTTATAAAGCAAAGACCGTTCATATTTCTGCTCAGAACTTACACAGTGTCTTGTAATCATCTCTCTTCCACTAACTGCTGTCACCCTGCAACCCCATAGGTAGCTAGAGTAGATTGTATACACATTTATATATTCTTGTCATTTGTGTTCACAATCAGACCTCAAAAATTAAATGAGCCAAGAAAACTATATATCTGAGTTATATATAAAAAATATCTTTTAATGAAAAACATTCATTTTTTAGGCAAAAAAGAATGACAGCACACTAAGTGCTCTTAAGTTGAGATCCATCATGATCTGCTTTTATAGTTAGAACAGCATGTGCTTAATCTAAATAATTTGCTTACGAAATGTGACTCACAGTTTAAAAAAGTTTTCTTGAAAAATGTAAACCTTTTTCTAAAGTATTATTTACTTTTATTTAGTAAGCTCTTTGATCAAAGATGAAATAAAGTTGAACTTCAGCCCAGCCTTTGTCCAAATGTCAGCAATTCCAAATGACTGGGATCCAAATAGCATATAAAATAAATGTAAATGTCATGTTTCATCTGTTTCCCCAATGAATTAAAATTTTCCTAAGCAAAAGAACTGGGTTTCCTAAATACTTGCAAGTTCTTGCAATGGTAAGATAAGGAAGCACTTAAGTGATTATTTTTTTCATGACAGAAAAACAGAAGCAAGTAAAATTCAGCAGGAAGGCTGTAATTTATTATATTGCCTTGATGTTCCACAGGAAAACAAACTGTAATGTCTGAAATAACAGCAGCTGAAATTAGATCCAGCTTATCTATTTTCAGTGCCCAGCAAACACCTTGCCCATGGAAGGTACTCATACATCTCATTTTAATGGAACCTAACTTCTACACAGCAAATTCAAAGTACCAAGGGTAAGATAGTCTATTACAAAATGTTCCCTTACTTCTTCTATTCCCCTTGAGCACCTTTTTATTCCTGTAAAATTCTTGTTCTTGGAAAGGAAGAAATCACCATGTCCACTTAAATGCACCTACTTGGGAATTTTTTTGAAATCACTTAGAATATTTGGTTTTTCGAGTTCAGGCCTGGGGTATGAAAGAAAAAAGCAAAGTTCTTTTTGTACTTGCAAATAGCGATTTGAATGTATAACATAGCTTCTTAATTATGTACACTGATCTTTCTTTTTTCCTTCCTTTCTTCCTTTTCTCTTTGATTTCTTCTCTTCCTCCCAATCCCCGCTCTCTTTTCTCCCCCCTCTTGTCTTTCTTCTTTCTGCAAGCATAAACAGAGGGCTCACTACAGTCCGCCTAGGCAGGGTCTCTGCCCTTCATTCTCTACATAGTTAAAAATGTTTAATTCAAAAAAATTATAATACAGCTGGAAAGCCCTGCTCCTACCAGATGGCCTTTCGTCAGTGCCTAAAAGGACAAGCCATTGTGCGTCACTTTTCAGACAGCCAGACAAGTTGCCCCGAAACACTATTGCAGCATGATTAACAAGGAAAGCTAATGATCAGAGGGAGGAGCTCTCTGGCAATAGGCTTTAAGATTAGGGCCTTCCATCTGGAAGGACAAAGGCCTGGTGTGGGTAAGACTAAAATCTGCAAAAGCATGAAAATGAGTTTGCTCACCACTGGGACCAATCCCATAATGCTTGAAGGATAATTTCAGGATAGATAAAGGTAAATGTTACTTTACACAGTGGAGAATAATCTTCCTGAACTCATTGTCCCAAACTCATGGTACAGGCTAAAAATATAAGTGTTAGGTCACCTCATAGATGAAGAGCTGCAAAAGGGCATTAAGTCAGCCAAGCATGCAATTCATTATCGAATCTGTTAACACTTTGAAGAGAGAAAATGGCACTCCTAATAACTGTGTCCGGATAACAGGTGTAGACCTGGTCCAGCCCCGGTGAACGTTGATGTGTGGTCACTGGCCTTAATAGATACACTGGTCCATCCCTCCCCGTGGGAGGCTGCCCGCACAGAGGATAGCCACGTTCTCCTGCCACTAGATGTAATTGTCTCAGGTAGAACAGTAGAGCTGGACCACCTGCCCACAATGGTGAGGCTGATTGTGGATGGTTATTTCTGGAGAGCAGCACTGGCCTCAGCTGCATCCTACTGTGCAGACTCCATCTTGGAATCACCTGTGGGCTGGTGGAGAAGTGAGAAGAGTTCCAGTGATGGCATTTAATGCTTATGGCAGTGGCACTAGTTACTCAACATTTCCCCAATAGTGCTCACAAATACCATTTCTGGGACTTTGGGCTAATAGGATGAAACATGAGGTGATAAAACCTATTTTTGTGCAAAGCTAGATCTCATTCATTTCTTTCTTGGCCTTGTCTTTGCAGGCAGGCAGAATTGCTTCCATAGTACCTGAAGAGGTTTGATAAATTTTAAGTAATAGTAATAATTGCGGTTTCACAGATGGTTGGCCACTTGCCAATTTCACAGCAAACTAGAAAAGCAATAAAAAAAATCTACTTGCTCTTAAAATGACTACTCTTCTAAATGAAATTACTAAAGAGAGAAGAAATGAGCTAATCACTGGAATAATCAAAACAGTCTCATTACGGGACTCCCTGTGAGCTTTTGTTTGAATTCTCTAATGTAGTTTTTGGCATTAAATAGGATTTAAAAAGCTAAATAGGTCACACATGCATACAAATGGTTGAGTGAATCACATAACTGCTTTATGTTCCCCAAGATTCTGCCTATCAGGCTGCATTTTAATTAAAAGGAAAATTGTCAAGGATGGAGAATAACTTAATGTGGGGGATTTGGTGTCCATAATTGAAGACTGAGACTTGACTTTGTACTCAGGTTGCAATTCACGATCATAACTTCTAAACAACAATGAAGTTCATTTTCATGGTAGTCACAAGCTTAGACACAGAATTTGAGAGCTAGAAGAAACATTGGAGATCATTTTGTTGAAAATCTTAAGTTCTAATAGCTTTATGGTTTGTGAGTGTGGGAATGGTTTAGTTAGAAGCAGAGATGTTTAGACTCGAGAAGCTATAGCCTTAGTCACCACTGGCAAAATCCTGTGGATAACACAATAATGTGTAATTCGTTAGTTAGAGGGGCTGCTCTGTGATCACTCGAAACGGGTCAGAGAGCTGAATGTATTAACAGATGTCAGAGCAGCTTCTTAGGCAGCTTGGATAAGTGGTCCTTAAGAGGATCCCTATTGCTGACCAACTCCCTAACCATAATTCCAAAGAGGAAAGAAAGAAAAATCATGTGGTACATGCCCAAGGTAAACTGTCTTTGTCTTTCTGGATGGAATTCTTCTGGTTGAATTTGGTACTGGCTTTGCCCATAAGACTCCCCAGTCCAGACTTGCTAGTAGAGCAGCAATAGTGCATCTGTAACTGCTGAAGCCAGGGCTGGCGGAGAGCTCACTGCTTCCACAGGGAGATTTCCCATCTCCAGATATGCACCACCTGTCACCGACTATATCCTCCAGCAACCTGTGCCGGGTCAGCACCACTCGTAAGGCTGCTGCCCTTGGAAAACAATTTGGCTGCCACTGATTGCAAGCCAAACTTGACCCTAAGGTGAAGGAGTGTCTATTTTCCTCCTGAGTGCTGGAGTCACATGAACCGCTCAGTAAAGCAGCCCCTGTGATGTAACGATGTGGGGAAATCAAAGTCATCCAGCAAGAGGTCAAGATCATTGGAGCTTTGAAATTTTAAAAGCAAAACCTGCCCCCGCTTCCCTGAGAAGTGCATGTTGCTGTTCATACTGGCACCAGAGGCTCTTTAGAGCCCTTTAAAGAGGAGAATTGGGGGGCCACCACCTCCTACTCCTGGTTAGTGAGGTTTATAGCCGTAAAACAATCTTCTACCCTTTCTCTTGTGGCTGGTTGAATGAATTGCTTCAGTCTATAATTTAATTCTTCTTTTCTTGACTCTTGCCATTGTAAAGAAATAGACTTATGTACTGATGTAATTTTCATTATTTTCATTATCATGATAAAGCAGGATACCTTCTAGCTACAGTATAATTCCCATCCATTTCTAATGTGACTTCAGTAGCATCTGTTTTTTGGTATCTTTGTATTATTTGGGCCTATTCCTCCTGAAATGATTGACCCAGCTTCATGGTAGCAGTCTACCATCATCTCAGCCCGGCCTTTCTACTTCACTAGTTCATTCTTGATGACGACTTCTTTGAGCATTTCAGGAAAATGGTTTTCTTTACTTTAGAACTTCAATGTAACTATATTTTATCTTTTGTCTTTAAAGCCATTTAAGAAAAGGAGAAAATTCTACTGAGCATTAATATATCTCAGATATTATCTGTAGGCTTTATGCACATTTGTTTTCAAAAATGGAATGGAATTAGGTTTTTTAATATCACACTGCATACTCATTAAATGAAAGTACTCTGGTTCCTAAATGACAATGATTTTAAAATCAAATCATGGCTTTTAAAAAATTAAAAATTACTACTTTTTTCAATGTCCTTACCTGTCAACACTACAAGATTCTCACATTAGCAAAACACTGTGAAATATTTTATTGCTGGTGGAGTTGGTTCGTGCCATCTGTCCTGAAAATGAACTTTACTTTCCTCAATGGGATCATTAGCTACTTTAATTTCTCTTTCTCTTGCATTTTTACTTCCAAAGTTTCAAAAAAAATTATTACACTATTTTTTAATTCATCCAAAGAAACATTCTTGAGGGAAAATTATGTCCAGCTGGAATCATACAGAGATAAAAATATACATGTATAGCAAATAATTCACATTTGTATGCTATCTTGATTATGAACTAAAAGTTTTTCCTTGGTTTTTATATGTTTTAATCCTTAGAAGAATAAAATCATAAGTAAAAATTATTAATTTTAGAGATGAAGATCTGAAAAATAAAACAATAAGGTTAGGCCCCCAAATCAACCAAAATGGGAGCTTTAGTTAAAGTCACATTTTGCACCAACCCATGTTCTGACCGTGACTGGCTTACTTGTAGCATATGGGCAGGTGTAGACAGAGTTCCTGACAGACTTAGTTCAGCTCACATGTTCAGCCGTGTGGTGAAAGAGGTGCTACCAAAAGCCATATACTCCCACAGAGGCAAAGTTGAGAGGATGGGAAGAGAATCCCAGTTAACAGAGATAATCCAAGGCAACTAATATTAACCTACAATTACTCCTGATAATGCTCCTATTCAAACTCACCTTAAGAGGATACAAAATCTATCTCTAAGTGGGGACTCAAGACCATCTTTCAGCCACTTGCTTACAGATTAAGTCGTATTTGAGTTATAAGCACTAGATGATGATTTTTCTCCAGCGAAGGAAATTTGAAAATTCTTCTACACCTCACCCTTTGTAACTTGATCCAGTAACAATGTCTATTTTTACCTTTAAGGGACTTGTCCTCTTGATGTTCATCACTTGAACATCTTATTCCAGCTGTCAATCACCAGCAAAGATGTCAGCTCGTGGCTCCAAGAGTTCGCTGAGAAGCACAAGACCAACTAATGACAAGACCAAAGGCATTGATTTTGTCTAGCACCCCATGGGTCAGAATGAGATGAATACCTGAGAACAAAGCAGTTAAGTCACACTCCTCCTTCCTGAATGCAACCCTGAGAGCTGTGTTTATGATGATGAAATGCCCTTTGCAGTTGGGAAAATAAAAGCCCCAGAACATGCCAAACCTAACTTTTCCATTTACAACTCTAAGGAAAACCCAGTTGCTTCCTTTATAAAATGAAGCCCTGGCCATCTGACACTGGCAATTGCCAATGGAAGGAGACTCTCCCGTCCCTTGGGGAGTAATGCAGGCATTAGTGCATGATCTTCTAGGGGAGGGTAAATCTTGGCCTCAGTGTTAGATCTCAAGGTCTTTTTCTCTCAGATGCTCTTTGCTCACTGCTGGTCTTTGATCATCCTGGTTCAAATTTTTAGCCAGTACCTTTTTGGAAATCTACTATAGAATTCTGTGACCTCAGAACTCTATTGTGTGCTAGGCACTGGGCTAAGCATTGTAGAAGTTGTCTCGAAGTAACCCAGGGGAGTAGGGATTGTTGCAAAATGTATCCCAGTTTTATTGATAAGTTAATGGAGGCATAAATGGGTTACATACAGTGGCCACAGTTAAACAACTAGCGAGTGATGAAGCCAGGATTCAAACCAAGTGATATCAGAGACATCAGAGTGTGCTATAGCACAAAATGTCTCACGATAGCTCAGAAAAGGGTTTAAGTTGACAAGACCTTTGAGGTGCTAGCCACAAAAATCCAGTGATGAGAAGCATGAAGGAGAGGAATGAAGAGAAGGTCTCCAAATAGAAAACCACTTCTATTATGATGATTAAATCAGCTAGCATAAGAAACCTATGCAACCTCATTCACGGCTCACAGTTGACTTGGGAAATGGGTGACAGGCAAACTGCCATTGGTGCGGTACCAGCAGAAACAGTTGGTCTGAAGAAAAGAAAAGAAAACGACAACCAATTCCATCAGCCAACAGAAGAAATATTAACTTGCTCTGAAAGTAGGAAGATGTTATCAGGAGCCGCATCCCTGACCTGTTCAACAGGCTTCATGCCTACCTGCTGAGGCAGCACATTCCTAGCATTCCCCCACCCTTGACATCCTATCTGAGCCATGTTCTAGGATTACCTTTTATTTTATTTTATTTATATTTTTTAAAGACAGAGTCTCATTCTGTCATCTGGGCTGGAGTGCAGTGGCTTCACCGGAGCTCACTGCAACCTCAAACTCCTGGGCTCAAGTGATCCTCTCGCTTTGGCCTCCTGAGTAGCTGGAACTACAGACGTGCACCACCATGCCCAGCTAATTTTTTTATTTTTATTTTTGGAGATAGGGTCTCACTGTGTTGCCCAGGCTGGTCTCAAACTCCTAGCCTCAAGCAATCCTCCTTCCTTGGCCTCCTAAAGTGCTGGGATTATGTGAGCCACTTTGCCCAGCCAAGGGTTTTTTCCTTCACCCTCACTCTATTCAACCTGTCAGCAGCACATGGCACAGGTGGCACAACTGACCACACCCTCCCCCTCCACACACTTTTTTCCCCTGAAGTATGTGGAACTGCCTTCGCCCAGTGTTCCCGGGCCTCACAGGCCACTCCCACCTGTATCCCTTGCTGGATCCTCTTCCTCTGCCATAACTAAACCTCCAGCCTCTGCCCTTAGTTTGCACCATCCTTTTATTTACACTTGCACTCACTGCTTTCAACACCAGCTTCATGCCGACGTCTCACAAGGTGGCATCCCCAGCCAGACCCCTCTCTGCAGGCTCAACGTCTCCACTGGGACATCCAATGAGCCTCTCAAACCTAACTTGTCTAAAACAGAACTTGTGACTCCCTCAAATCTGGAGGAAGAAAATTTGTTCTTCCAGTCCTCCCCATCTCGCTTAATAGCACCATCACCTACCTGGTTACTCTGGCCAAGCACCCCAGATTCACCCTCAATTTTGTTCCTTCCATCAGCATCTGCTTCCAGTCTACCAGCAGGTCTCGACATTCTCCTACCTTTGTCCTGCGTCTGGCTCCTGACCACAGCTGCTTCTGCCACCCTGGCCCAAGCCACCTTCCTTTCTATCCTGAATTATATAAACTGCCTCCTAAGAGCTCTCCCATGTCTACCTCTCTATAATCCATTGTCTACACAGCAAGATATTTTTACAACCGCAAATTACATTCTGTCATTTCCCTATGTAAACCCCTCCAGTGTCTCCTGACGGTTATTAGAGTAAAATTGAAATGCTTTACCATGGTTTGCAAGACTCACAAGACCTGGATCCTGCCTCACTCACAACTGCATGTTTCTCCTCTCCCCATACTCACTCACCGCATGGCACCTGTGTATGCCCATCCCTTTCTCCAGTGGACCACGCTCCTTCCCACCACGAGGCCCTCGCATCCCTTGGCCTGCAAAGCTCTTCCCCTCACAGAGGGTCCAGTGCATACGCCACCTCCCAAAAGGGCTCCCTTGATCACCCTCACTCCAATCACACTCTTTTCCACTACCCTGGTTTAGTTTCTTCATGACACTTCTTGCTCTTTCAAATAATCTTATTTATTTTTGTGCATGGGTAAATCGGCCTCCCACTAGAATGTGTCTGGAGAGACTGTGTCCAGTTCATGCCTGTGTCCTTAGCACCTGGAATAGCATGTGACACATGGGAAGCCCACAGTAAAATGTGTGCAATAAATGGATGGCTAAACCTCGGAGCAGTGGGTAGGGGTCCTAGAATAAGAAAGTCAAATATTAAAGCTTAATCTCTAATCATGCAATAAAAGAGAATTTCAGGCAATAGCAAGCAATTAGGGGAGGTGTTGAGTGCCGGGAGATCTTACACTAGCTTTTAAATTCATACCAGCTAGGAAGTCACCTCTGTGCAGAGATGGCCTCGACCTTGGGCCTATATCAAGAGAGCAAAGATTTTTCTTAATCTCTATTAAGATAAAAAGGGATTATCATTCATTGTTCAGCAGGCATTAAGAGAGAACTTGCAGGACAAAGCTTGAATCACTAACGAAGAACCAAAGGCCTACCAGTAAAGGCTCTATGATGAAGGGCAGGTGATCTTTCTCTTTATCCACCCTGCAGCTCCCCCAGATGCTAGCTGCCCACCTCCCAAGCTGGTGTTCTGCATTTGTGCTCAGATAGCTTCTTCACTCCCCAACCAGCTTTTCTCCAGCAACAAACCACAACACCTTCCTTTACTATTCCGTGCACATTCAAGGCAAGCCCAAACATGAGTCAGGCCTTAAAAGCTCTCTCTACTCCCCACAAGTGGCTGCCTCATCTTCTTGTTGACAGACAAAGAAACGAAAGCTAAGTCCAAGTGTAGGACAAACCATATCCATGGGACTATTCCTTGGGTTAAGAATCAGGATGAAGAAAATAAAATAGGGCGATATGAAAAAGTGACCAGAAAGAAACTACTTTAGACCGAGCCATGAGGGAGGGCCTTTGTGAGTAGGTGACATTCATTCTGTGAGCACTTATTGGTCCACTACTGTGTGCCAGGCACAGATCAAGATGATGGTGACAGAGCAGTAAAGAAAGGCAGCAAGGTTCTATGTTTTAGTGGAGAAAGGTGAAAAAACAAATGTGTTTTAATGGTGATAAGTGGTATGAATAAAATAGATGATAAGGTAGTAGACAGTGATGGGGGCTGGGGCAGGGAAAGGCACTCTTGATCTCAGTGATAAGATGAGAAAGGGCCAGATGGAGAAGATTTGGAGGAAGAGCATCTAGGCAGAGTGAACAGCCTGTGCAAAGAGACTGACTTAACACCAGCAATCTCCACCTTCAACTCAGTTAGCTGTGCTGCAGCAGACTCCAGGAACACAACTTACAAACACTGGCTTTCCTGTCTTTGAAATGAATGAGATATCGTAACTGGTCTGGAACACAGCGCTACAAGCAGACAAATCTGCCTCCCTACTTACTGATTTAGGGACTTTGGGCAAGTCACTTAACATGTCTGACCAAGGTTTCCTTTTATGTAAAATATTGGTAATAGTGTCTTCTTGAAAGCATTGCTTTAAGGATTAAGTGCAAAACAGAGCACAGTGTCTGGTTATAGCAAGAGCCCAGTAAGTGGTTCTACTCTCATTCACTATGCTAGGAGCTTGAAGATAATGGAACCCAAGTGCAAACACATACAATTTGGAATAGGATGAGAATTCACTACAGACCAAAGGCTGCAGGCCTCTGACCACTCAAAAAATACTTGAGACAAAAGAAAAGTTAGAATTGGTGCTAGTTCTAAAAGGCCTGTTTCTCCTTTGCCTAACTTCCCTGGATCCACTGTTTGTTTTTCACCTTAGAAAGCTCAGATGCAGTGTTGATTTTTTTCACTGGCCCTGATCCCATCCCCACGCTTGTTCTGAGGTGCCCTCACTGATGCCAATGCGCCGGCATTGTGCAGAATTCTCCTCCTGAGCCTGTAAGTGAGCCCAAAATAGAGCAAAAGTAAAAGACGATGCTGTAGCTCAAGTATTGACATCGAGTTTTTCTCAGCCTCTTCCCCTAGGCAAGTAAGAAAAGCATCTAGACCAGATTGAGAAGGATCTATCCATAAATCATGACCTTGCCCTAGAAACTTCAGTTTTATTTAAAGTCTCTATCTATATGGGGTCAGTAAAGCCAACTTTTATTCCAGATATATTTTTTTGGTATTTGTACACCCAAATGCAATTACGAAAATAAATATTTATGTACAAAAATATTTTTATTCACAAAAACAATTGGTTTTGGTGTAATCTTTTTCAGACTTTCTACCGAAACATAAAACATCCTTAAATGAGCAAAAATGTTTATTTCCTGGTTAGCCAGCCAGGCAAGGATTATTTACCTCCTAGAGGTCACTAAATCTGTCCCCTTTTCCCTGTGCCCCATTGGCATAATCTTAATTTCAGCTCACTTTATCTTTCACTTGAACAATTGCCTCCTAGTCGGCCTCCCTCTGATCCATGCTCCGCTCCGCAGCTGAAGCTCAATCCTGACTCTGTCACTGTCCCATGAACACCTTTTCCTGCCTCTCTACAGTGGGTGCCATCTGATTGCAATACTCCGGACGGCCACTCAAACTACCCTTGAGAAATGATCCCAATCCCCACATTGCCGTTCCCTTCCCTGCTTTATTTTCTCTATAGAAATATTTACTATATAAATTTTTCTCACTTTCTCAAACACTAAACCTTTTATTTGTTTGTTTATTATCTTTCTTCCCCAACTTGAATGCAAATTTCACTAGAGTAAGAATCTTGAGCATTCTGTTCCCTCCTTTATCCCTAGCACCTAGAAAAGCATCCAGCACATAGAGCAGATTAAGTAATTCATGAATGGACAAATGGATGACATCCAAAAGCCCTTAACATGGCATCCAAGTACCAGAGGGACAGAACCCCTGCCTCATCCTCCAGACTCATCTCCCATGTTCTCTGCTTTGCTCTCAAATATCAAACTGGCTTCCTTTTAGTTCCCTGAAAACACCCAGCTCCTTCCTGCCCCAGGGCCTTGGCACTTGCTTTCTCCTCTGCTGGAACACTCTCTCCCTTCCTCCCCTTTCCTCCCAATAACTCCCACTCATCATTCAGAGCCCCAGTTAAGCAACGCTTATCAGAGAAACTTTCCCCGACTCCCAGGTGAGGCACAAGTGAGGTCCATCAGTACATGCTTCCACGGCTTTCTGTATACCTAGCTCTTCTTTCCTTCCTAAAGACTGGTTAATATTAGTATCCTCCCTCCCAACTCCGCAGAAAATGCAGTCCATTCGGCATAATCTGGAACAGTGTCTCACCTGAAGTAGACACCCAGCAAGTTGTGATGACTTGTTCAAGCAACAAGGGATATAACTAGAGGATGTTTCAGGGAGAAAAATTTCAGCTCCATGTGAAGAAGGACTTCCTAAGAGTCAGAGATGATCCAAGACAGGGTGGCCTGTCTCAGGTGGTGGTGGTGCATGGAGGAAATAGCTGGACATGGCAGGAAGGAAGCTGATCGAATCTAATTATCAGATGGGACATTGGACCAGATCTATGGTTTTTACGCCATGTCTCAGGAATTGGGGACAGTTTTGAAGTCTTGAACCCTGAAAACCTCAAGGTTTTCTGGCACGCCTGATTTTGCCTATCTTTGTCTTTGGAGATAGAATGTAAATTTCTGTGCAAAAGACATAGTGGGATTCAAAACTGAATGCTCAGTATGCCTTATTGTATTTGTTTAATTATCCATATTTTCCACTAGAGTATAAACTCTGTAAGACTGGAAAGAATATTAGATAGTTGGTTTTGCCTGAAGCAAGAGAAATTGGCTCTGATGATAGTTGTTAAGGAAAAAGGGAAATTCACTGGAAAGTTTCTGACTCTGAGGTGGCATTTTGACAACATTTATGCTCCTGATACCACTATAGATGCCTTTGAAAGACAAAGACAAAATGTGGCACACAATCACTAGAAAGCATTTTTTTTTTCTTCGAGACAGTGTCTCACTTTGTTGCCCAGGCTAGAGTGAGTGCCGTGGCGTCAGCCTAGCTCACAGCAACCTCAATCTCCTGGGCTCAAGCAATCCTCCTGCCTCAGCCTCCCGAGTAGCTGGGACTACAGGCATGCGCCACGATGCCTGGCTAATTTTTTCTATATATATTAGTTGGCCAATTAATTTCTTTCTATTTATAGTAGAGACAGGGTCTCGCTCTTGCTCAGGCTGTTTTCGAACTCCTGACCTCGAGCAATCCACCTGCCTTGCCTTGGCCTCCCAGAGTGCTAGGATTACAGGCGTGAGCCACCGCGCCTGGCCTAGAAAGCATTTTTTAACAAAAAATAGTATTTTAATAAATATTCAACTTCTTTCCAAATACATAGAGTGGTAAATGAGTAACTCTAGACTAACAGACCCATGACCATTTATCCAAATTTGGATACAAAGAGAACAATCTTTAGAGAAGAAATAAAAATTTCTGTGTGAAAATACAAAGACAACAATGTTGGTACATACTGTCTCTTAAATAAATTGCTCAGAACATTAGATTTAAAAAAAGAAAATCAGAAAATAATTTATCTTGAGCCTGGTGGCAATGGACTCTAAGCTTTTGTTTTAAAAAAGTGAACTAACCCTTGAAATCAAGCTTTCAACTTATTTTTAAATAAAATAAATGCAAAAATTAGCTAATAAAGAAGTTTCCTAAACATGATATGAAATATCCTTAATTAAGAGATATTTGTAGGTTCTGTTGACATTCAACACAGTGTACATTCTGGAAACAATAATGTCTGGAACATAAATATTCTTTAATGTTAAAGCACCAATTATTACAGTTCTGCCCTAGTAGGTTTGAGATCCAATAGCTTGGGATTGAATATTTTCCCTAAGTGACAAAGTCTAAAAAAGCAAAAGTCAAAAAGAAACAAGACTTCCTAGTTATATGAACTGAATATGATTACTTTCTAGCAGTGCAGATGAAGAACAGTTGACGGTTTGTCAGCTTGACTGTCATTATAAAGTAAAAATGCCCTCATATTGAAAAACAAGGTTCTGAAAAAGATTTAATAAAAATTCTAAAAGACAAATTTTGAAAAGCATTTTCATTACTTTTGTGACTCATCAGTGTTACTCCCACAGACTCTCACATCGTGCCAGGAGATGGCCATCTTCCAGAATAAAAAGATAAGTAATAAATTTAATGAAAACTAGGAATGCATGCAAATAAATAATGGACAAACCTTCTATGATTTCTAATATCCTTCATAAGGTACATATTCTGACTTTGGTGTTCTTCGGGAATTTTCAAAATTAGAATATCAAAGTGATGCCCTGCTTCTTGTCATCTGACATATTAATATGTAATGTTCAGAAAGAGTAAAATGCGAAGATCACACTAAAAACTTCATATTAGTCAATAACTCCAGCCTTTCCCTCACAAAGTATTTTTTTCAGAGACTATAACAAGTTGGCTCATGTGAGTTTTGGTTCTTCTCCCCTCTTCAGCCTACCCCTGCGGTTTCTAGAGAACAGGGAAATGAGGGTGGTCTATAGTCAAGAGCTGACTATAATTCCCACATCCTCTTCTGCCTCTTGAGAGGCTATTTTAAGGAACACTTGATATTGCATACTTAGACACCAGATATTGCAATTTCCTCTGGGAAAAAGAATGAATGTAGGTGCACAAGACAGTCAATGTCATTCTTCAATAGTTGGCTCCAAGGTAAAGGGAAAATGTGACTTGGGAACGGAAGGGAAAGAGAGCCAGGTAACACCACACTTAGAAGTCAAAAAAGGATTGGGCTCATAAACAAGGCGAAATGAAATAATTGTGATAGGTTGGAATTCAATTCCAAAACGTCTGAGACACTGACTGAATTTTTTCCTATGCATAAATGTGGAGAACCTCTAAAATAGACAACCATAGACATAAGAGCTAATTAGAAAATTATTTTTAATGCTGTAAATAAAAGTAGAGATGGGAGTCATTAGGACATGGGGAAAATACAGAGCCTTATTTTCTGTTTTGCCATGCAGGGAGTTGAGAGTGAAAAGCTTCTACTGGCAAAAAAGGTGGCATGAGCTACTTTGTTCCCAACTCTCTGCCTAGCCTGGCCCTTGACAGCAATGGGGACTGTGGAGAGAGGGACAAAAGCAGCCTCTTGGGATTGAATATTTTCAATCTTAAATAAATTACTCAGAACATTAGATTGAAAAAAAGAAAATCAGAAAATAATTTATCTTGAGCCTGGTGGCAATGGACTCTAAGCTTTTGTTTTAAAAAAATGAACTAACCCTTGAAATCAAGCAAATCACCAAACCCAAGCAGCCAACACTAGGTCAGTAGCTTTCAGGTCAGCACAGCACTGACAGACGCCCCTGTGTGCACGTGGAGGCTGGGCTCTGGAGGCCGAAGTGTGCTGTCATGGGTGGAAGGATGGCTCCCCAAAAGATCTGTCCACCCAGAACCTGAAAATGTGACCTTATCTGGAAAAAGGGTCTTTGCAGATATAATTAAGTTAGGGATCGTGAGATGAGCTCATCCTCAATTACCCCGATGGGCCCTAAATCCAATGACAAATGTCCTTACAAGAAAAGAAGAGGAAAAGACAGAGACACCCAGAAAAGAAGGCCGTGTGAAGATGGAGACATAGATTTGAGCTATGCAGCCATAAGCTATATCTGTAAATACAGCAGGTAAGTGCTCAAACATTCAGATTCAGGTTCATATTTGGGAGGATTGCTCTTCTAGCTTCATAAATTAAAGCCAACCACCTGGATGTTATGATTCTTAGGATACTTGTCTCCCAGGCCAGGATTTTCCACTTAATGAGCAAGTCCAAGCTCATTATAGTCTTCTGAGGGAAGAGTTTCTGTCCCTTGATGTCTTCATGGATCATTCTCAATGTGGACTCATTTCTAATCAATTGGTTTGCCTTTGTCAGCTCTGCAGATATGGCCCTCTCAAGTTGGAGCCAAAGTAGAAGCTATTCAACTCTTTCAAGTTCCTTAAATTAAAGACCTATAGGCTAACTAAATGTTCCATCTAAAATGTGTCTTGCTCCATTACAAGTTTAGGTTTGGCCTGTGTGCTAAGATTAGGCTAATTTGGTACCAGACCCTGGCTCATGGCTGACCTTTATATCATTTTCTGGAGAAATTGGACAGGACTAAAGTAAGCTTTTTCCAAGTTTTTAATTCCGTAAGAAGGAATAAGTTATGGGCTGCATCATCAAGATTCTTTATTGCAACCTAGCTACCTTAAGCAAAAAAGAGAATTATTGGGAAAATATTGGGTAACTCAGAAGTCTAATAAGAAACTGGATAATTGGTCTCACAAAACACAAAACCCGAAGTAAAGACATAGTCAGATAGGAAGCTGAATACTTCCCTGGCCATTCAACTCAGCTGCCACTGGACGCTATCACTAAACATAGCCACTGCTGTTAAACCACTATGAGAAATACCAAGAACCAACCCTCGCAGTCCCTTCACCAGTACACCACTCGCTTAAGATCTAAAGTCAGAATGTATACTTAGCCAAGTCATGTACAAGGAGAGGGGAGAGCTCCCCCAACTCATGGCTTCTCCATTGGTTCCTGTCATCCACCCAGACTCTCACAACGAGGGATTTCACAACACTAGAAACGCTCAACAGCCAAAAATCATGACAAATGACCTAATCCTCATGACTCCAAGGAGACCCTGGTCATTTCTGCCTATCTAGGACCTAAACCATAATATCATTTATATTGACACTCAGGATTACAAGAAATATCCTCATGATAGACTGGATAAAGACTCCCGCTGAACCAAAAAGTCATGTGGTCTGGTTCTCCTCCTTTTAGGTTATGGTTAATACCACTTTGGGAAGAGCGCTTTACACAACTAGACCTTCCCATTTACATAAATGGAATTTAGCAATCCTTGATATGTGTAGGATGAGGCTTCATCATCACAAACTAAAGTAGCCCTAAACAATACTTCCCCACTTTTCTCATGGCATAGGCACACAGAGAAAATGATAACAGCTAGATCTAGACCTTCTAAAATCTAACCCAGATTAGGCCAAATTAGCAGATTGTGAAGCAGTGGCACTGTACCACTTTTACTGAACTTTGGGGCGCAATGTCATTAGTCTGTGTTGAAGGTTGTTAATTAGAGACAGTACATAACTATTCATTACTGTAGACTGTAGGATGGGGCTGGATGTTGTGCAGTATACTACACAGCATCCTCTCAATTACAACCCACAGGAGAGATTTTTCTCTGGTCTTAGTATCCAGGAAAGCTGTGCTCTTGAGCACCTGTTGTTTTATGTCATGGGTAGGACACTGAGAATCTTGTAATGGATCATATTTCCCTGCTAAACTGGCTCTAAACTGGGAGGGTTAGAATAAAATTTAAAGCTTGTCTCTAACATGTTTATAAGACTCTAAAGCATGTGTTTTTTTGTACTAACTCACACATGAATCCATCTCACTGTCTTCCCCTTACGTTTGCCAACAAATTTCCATTTCATTTATTCCACCCTGTTACATTGTATGTATGTTTGTAATTCACTTTAGATCATTTTAGGAAAAGAATGGACGTGGAAGGAAGGGAATGAGAGAAGAAATGAAGGAAGGAAAGAAGGAAAGAAAGAAAGCAGGCACATTGCCTTAAAATTCTGTACCTATTGTATCACCTGTATTTCTTTGGCTCAGTCACACATAGAAGGTAAGCTCTCCAAGGTGAGGACTATTACTTACTCATTTTCACACACCAACTTACAGCTCTCAATAAATGAATGAGTTATTATGGATAAAAATATTATCATAGTGTGAATGTACTTAATGCTACTGAATTATGTACTTTGTATTTAAATGGCTTAAATAGTAAATTTTATGTTATATATATTTTACCACAATAAAAAAAACTAAAGATATCCACCAAGATAAAAAATATTCTGTAGTTCTAAATAAGTCTTAAGCTTCTCAAAGGAAGGAATTGTCTTATTTATCTTAGCAACATACTTTCTACCCCAGCAAGGCCTAGAACAATAAAATGCACATACCTGGTGTTTGAGATAAATTTCTTGAACTGGATTCCCAGTAGATACTCCTAGATTTTACACGTAGGCAGTTGCTTATGTATATGATTTGGGGTTCCCAAAGGTTCTGGGTGCAAGTAAGTATCCCCTCATTGTTTGTATTAATAGTAAATGAAATTTGTAGCATTCCTTTGGGTTAAACCCTTACTAAAGGCAGATATTTTACCCTAGAAAAAGGAATATTTTTAATGAATCATTTAGAAAACTAAGTCTACGGCTTTAGGGAAGAGGGCTACCAAACAGGTGAGTTTGGGGCAGGGTTGAAATTAGGAGGAGAAAGAGAGACCATGTTTCAAATAGGGTACATTTGTGAACACAGCAAGCCCAGGAGGCTGGGTGGAAAGCCCTGAGCTTCAAAAGGCATGGTAAGGGTGCCGTGTGACCATGGGGGAGAGAAACACTCCAAAAGATGGGAAAGGGGGCACTCAAATTCTGAAAGTTTTTTTCATGAATATGAAGACAGGGCTGCTTTCTGCCCAAAGTAGCCAGAGTCACATTGAACACAAGATCATGGGGTTTAGAGCTAGA
The DNA here is from genome assembly GCA_008750895.1 of Mirza zaza. Lineage (NCBI taxonomy): Eukaryota > Metazoa > Chordata > Mammalia > Primates > Cheirogaleidae > Mirza > Mirza zaza. The sequence continues at coordinate 37,895 of VSMD01077278.1, read as the reverse complement.
AGGAATCTTAGCTGTCATTTCATTTCACACTTTTCCCTGACGACTGTGACAGCAGAGATTCAGAGAGGGGCAATTGGTGGCATAACCAAGAGAAAACCCAGAAGCCAAAGTAAGTAAGTCAGCGCCACTTCCACTGTACCCTCCTAACTTGTTTGTCGAGTAGGAGAAGATTTTTATTTCCCAACTTATGCCTGATTATTTGATGCTAGCGGTTGGGATGCCAATGATTTCTCAGAGTAATGGAATGCTTAATGCTCACCAGGTGGTAAAGCTTACGATGATGGAGGAGAATTTAAATTGCAAACTGCAGCCGGTGAAAATCCGGCACTGACTCAGGATTACTGTGTGTAATCTTTCGCTGATGGAGGTGGATGATTTGTTTACATTTTGGAAGATATTTGGCAGCCCTTGCTGCCATTTTGCCAAGCAAAATCTCCTTCCAACACTGCATTCACTCGGGCATTCATTATCCCAACCCACAGGCTAAAAATATAGAGGCATGCACGGTGGGAGGAAGGAGAGGGGAAAGGGGACAAGCACATGCCTTGCTCAGTATGCTGCCATCGCACCAGTGCAGCCCCACCTGCAGCCTCCAGCGTTGGTTCAAGCCATTTTACCAAGCAGTTCCCGTGCCCAGCCCTGGCACCTGTCTTCCCGCTCATAAATTCTCTTCTGTATTTTCTCCTTTCTGACTCCTGAAAGTGCGCTATGCATTTTATAGCCATCTGGTTCATTTTCACTAGACTGGGCTGCCTCTGTTTTCTTCCCTCGATTTTCCACTTTCCATGTTTGGGAAACGCATTAAATGTTTACCAATGGATCACGCACACTTGGTATGCTTGACTCACCACATTTATAGAATCTGAAAACCAACTGCAAGGGAATTCAGAAATACTGCTATACTGGTGTATGTTTCTGCCCTAAATTCCTCCGAAGACCTGAGGTTGCAGGTAGATAACAAAGTTAAACGCACATGGAAATGACAATGTATTCATTTATTTATTTTTGAGGCAAGGTCTCTCTCTGTCGCCTGAGCTAGAATGCAGTGGCATCACCACAGTTTACTGTAACCTCAAACTCCTGGCCTCAAGCGATCCTCCTGCCTCAGCCTTCCAAGCAGCTGGGACTACAGGCGAGCACCACTACACCCAGCTAATCTCTGTTTTTAGTAGAGATGGGGTCTTGCTTAAGAACTGGTCTTGAACTCCCGATCTCAAGCAATCCTCCTGCCTTTGGCCTCCCAGAGGGCTAGGATTACATCGGGGAGCCACTGCTCCCGGCCCAGAAATGACAATTTATAAGGAACTTAAAAACTCCTTAAGCTGTGGAGGTTTGTATTGCACTTACCATGTTCTAGCCAACATTTTCAATACCTTTTCAATTATTAGCTCATTTAATCCTCGTCATGCCTATCCCTATGGGTTAGGCACTATTATTTCCATTTTCCAGATGAGGAAACCATTGCGCAGAGAGGGTACACAACTCACCAATGGACTTGGCTAGTCACTGGCAGGGTGGGATATAAACCAAGTCACCTTGGCCCCAAAGTCTGTTCTGTTAACCCCCACCCTGCTGTCTTGACATAAACACAGGCAGGGTGGAATCCACACTGTTCTTAGCCACAATACCAATTTCACCTGCTCTATCCACAGTTTCCCCATTAGATTACACTGTCTGTAGGGTTTGGAGATAGAAATCGGAGCTTGCAGATGGGCTGTGCTCTGGGCAGGTTAAGTGATGGGTCCTAGGCCTGTCCCAAGGTGGAACAGCGGACCTTTCTTCTTTACCACAAAGGCCCTGACATTCCCTCTCTTTCCTAGCCCCCCCCCTTTTTTTGGAGATTATTTGTGTCCATCTTCAGCACCAGTCACTCCAGGTCTAAGTTTGAAAGAAAGCTATTAATAGATATAGTTAACAATTATTGAATACATAATATATATACTAGGAACTGGTCTAAAATCTTTATGTACAGTAGTCCCCCCTTATCCATGGAGGATTCAGACTAAGACCATCAGTGGATGCCCAAGTCTGAGGATAGAACCAGACCCGAAGCATACTATGTTTTCGATCTGATAACCAAGCCTGCTCCCAAGTAACTAACGGGTGGGTAGCATGTGCAGTGTGGATACTGAGTTTGACTTCCAGCAAATGGAGGAGCTGGAGTCTGGCTCCATGTCTGGGCTCATGTCCACCAGGCATTGCGACCAGGCTACTGGGAGTCCTGACACTCCTGCCCCTTCTCACCCTGGACCTGTCACACAGTGGTTGCCACTGTGTCCCAGGGCTGGAGGATAATGCATCAGCCCCTCTCCTGCAGTCCTTTAATGAATCTGTCTGACTGAGTGCTGCCTGTCACCCACTGCACTGGGTGGGAGGAGGCAATGTGCGCGGAGATTGGAGAAAGGCTATGGGAATGGTGTTGAAAATACACTTCACCCCTCCTGGGACCATTCCTGTCACTCAGCAGGTCCTGAGGCACCAGTAGTCTATGCTAACAGAATTCAAGGAGTTTCCTCCAGGATCATCCAAAATCCAGCCCTTACTTTAGAAGTGAAATGATGTTGCCTCCCTCTCTCCCTCTTTCTGATTTGTCACTATATTTTCCTTTCCTTAACAAATCCAAATGCCCAAACACATTTTCTTCTTTAGGGGGATGTTAAACTACAGCACTCATAAAAAAAAAAAAAAAAAAAAAAAAAAGTGCTATCTTACTCTGTCACTGTTGAGGCAATAAAATTTATAAATAAACTTACAGAGATAATTTCAATGGAATATTACATAGCCAATTCAATTAACCTAACATTGAATTTTGCAGGGAAAATGGGCCTTTTGTGAGCTGGGGAGAGACAGATTAGAAAGAGTTTCAAGGAAGATTACCTAGATTCACAGTCTCTGACAGTTAGCTAACATATCTTGATATGCCTCACCAAGAAAATGAAAGTATCAGGCTGGCTTCACATTTGTTGATGTTATTTTACTCTTAGGTAAAACGTCTAAATGGTACTCATTCCTTGACAGAGAAAGAGAGAAAGAAATCATATTATCACTGAGGCTTTCTTCATTGAAATAGTACATTAAGAAGAGAATCAATAATGGGGAAAAAAATCTTCTGGGCCTGAAACTATATATAATTTCCCCAGTTACCTTTCATCATTTGTAGCTATTAGGATAATCTGTGATCCCAAACCCTCTATGTTAAAATGAATGACTCTTCCAAGGCAAACAAAGCAATAGGCCAGAGATACTTCATTTACATTGTTTTCCTGTTTTGGGCTTCTCATACAGCAGTGAGGACCTACCATAGTTTAAGATTTTATCAATATGATATAAAGAGAAACACCAAATGGATGGCTATCTTGAATCAGAAAGTAAGCTGATAAGAATGTCCACGCTAAAGTCCACTTTGAGGTCAATACAGAGGAAAAACAATTGCAATAAATATACTGCCTCGTAGGAAGTCACGGAACACAAGGTCATCTCGGGAAGTTTCTAAAAACAATGCTCGCACAGAAAGAGAAAAAAAAAAAAAAACAGGTCTGCTGAGAAGACTGAATGTGATAGTAGTAGGTATTATCCAAATATTATAGAATATCCCTGGAATAGAAGGGGATATCCACCAATTATGATGCCAAATGCAGGAACCAGGGCAGCACCACGACCAGGAATTGCTTAGGGAAAAAGGAAAGCATATCTTAACATTTTATTTTCTCTCTGAACCAATATTTAGTCAATGAGAACCACTGAGGCATTTTTTCTTGGTGATTTTTTATTGTGGTAAAATATAAATAACATAAAATTTACCATTTGAACCATTTTGAGTGTACAATTCAATGGCATTAAATATATTCACATTGTTGTGTGACCATTACCACCATCAATTTCCACATTTTTTCATCATCCCAAACAGAAACTCTGTACCCATTGAACAACAGCTCCCTGTTTCCCAAACCCTCTGTTCTACTTTGTCTTTATGAACATGCATACCCTACGTACTTCATATATGGGGACTCATACAATACTTGTCCTTTTGTGCCTGGCTTATTTAGCATAATGTTTTCCATGTTCATGTTGTAGCATGTATCAGAATTGTATTCCTTTTTAAGGCTGAATAATATTGCATAGAATGGATGTATCACATTTCATTTATTCAACTGTTGATGGACATTTGGATTGTTTCCTCCTTTTGGTTATTATGAATTGTGCTGCTATGAACATGGGTGTAACCAGTGAAGCATTTTCAGCAAAGGAGTAATATGATCTGATTTCTATTTTATTTTAGAAAAATCACTCAAGATACAGCCAGGAGATAGAAATCAAACTAGTTATATTAACAGAGAGAATTCCATGTGAAGAATTACTAACCAGGTAAATGGGAAGGGAAAAAGAGAACAGTACATTATCATAGAGGTAAGAACTGCAGAAAGTAGCTGTTAATACCACTCCCAGGGCTGGAGACAAAGCTGAGACTGCTAAAACATGGGAGCCTGCAGAAGTGGCCCCACGGAGGTGAAACTCAGCCCTGAGGAGTGGCGCTGCTCGGCTGGTACTGGTGCCTCTGAGCTCAAAGGAGAGGACCCATGGGTCTAGGACCCCAAAGTCCAAGGGGGACACTACTTGGCTGGTGCTGGTGTCTCGGGGTGGGCGTGATGAGACTAATTCTGTGACAGCCGAAGATGCTGCAAACTGGATTAAAATGCTTCTGGTGGAATAACCGGTATCGTGGGGCGAAGTGAGGAGGGAGGAACGCTAATAAGAACAGAAGCCAACAAGAAGGAGCAACTCCCTTCTCCTCTCTTTAACCTTGCAGCTTCCTCTAGGGAATCCATCTAGCAAAGCAGAAATGCTCTTTGCAGAGTCCCAGCTCTGGTGTCACCAAACAGAGTATAGAAGGATGCGTTTAAAGCTAAGAGACAAAAATTAATTATATTACATTATATTATTTATTTGTATTTATTCATGTCTTTTAGAGACAAGGTCTTGCTATTTCAGCCAGGCTGGAGTGCAGTGGCCCCAGCATAGCTCACTGTAACTTTGAACTCCTGGGCTCCAGCAATCCTCCTGCTTAGGCCTCCCAAAGTGCTAGGATTACAGGCATGAGCCACTGTGTCTGGAATTGAAAGATAATACCTTAATACTAGAATAGCCCTATAGTAATCTGGAAAAGCAAATTGGAGGAGACAAGCCTGGAGTGAGGAATAAAGTGCACGTCAGGCATACTCCCAGTAAGAGACAGTCCTTAGGTGTGACCATCTCAGTTTGATGTCCCTACATTGAGAATAGTCACCAATGGCCATGTCTATACTATGTAACTCCATCCACTGACCACAGCTGATTTATCCAGGGTGATTGTCTAACCCCAGCTGAATTCAGATTGTCTTTCGGGTCTTCGAAACTTGTAAAAGACACACACAAAATCTGGGAATCTGAGTCAAGTAAATGGACCTGCAGACACCTGCTGCCGAGGTTGCTAGAGTTGAGGTAACGCTTCCGTTCCTGAGTTCTTGATTATTCAATTATAGCTTTGATTTCGGGAGATAACCCAGAACCCTTCCAATAAATTCTTCCTTAAGCTAATCAGAGCCACACTCTCTCGGTTCATATTTTCTCTAACTTCCCAGAGCTTACATTCCAGGGGAATGTGAGACACTTTAACAAGCAACATCAACATGTGTGCTTGCTAAGTTTTCTAAGGCAGGGAAGTGGAGTATGTGGACAGTATGAGAACAGAGCAGGGGCTAAGCCCATGGGTTGGGACCAAAAGTGGGGGAAGCAGGAATGGGGGGGCAGGGAAGCCAAATATTCCAGACACAGTGGTCAGTTTAAAGGCTCAGAGCCAGAAGAAAGCATGGAATTCTTGAATAAATGAAAGCAACTCAGAATACCTCACATAGGTAAGTACACGGGAATGAGGAGACATGATAATAATGGCTCATGTATTGAGGGTTTATGTGCCAGACACTATTCTAAGCCATTATAGGTAGTAACTGATTTAGTCCTCACAATAATCCAACGAAGTAGGTAACACTGTTGGGAGACACCTTTCCCTGGGTCTCTCGAACTTCTACATACCTTATGAGAAGAGGCACTGACAGTTTTGTTCCAGACTGTTTTTCAGGGATGTTTGCATGGCAAACAGCTCTCACAGATAGAGTGTATCTCCTCCAGATCACAGGGCAGATTTGTTTGCCATCTATTGTAATAAAGATAATGTTTCCTGCTGGGGCAAAGTTCAAGTAGATTTGCTCACAGCCCATTTAATAAAGATTGGAATTCCTAAGCTCAGGGTTTGTGAGCTGTGATGCAAACCCACTGTGTGCACAGCATCTACCTGGCCTGCCAAGACAGGACCCCACGTGGATGTGCTCCGGAGCCTCTGGTCTTAACCACAGCAGCGAGGCTGAAAAAGCAAGAAGGAGCTAAATCACACAGGACCTTGTAAGCTCTGTTATACTGTTTAACTTTTATCATAAGCATAATAAAAGATTCTATTAGTTTGAGTGGACTAGCTGCTGTTAGACCTCAATATGTATACTGGCTGAAACTCAACAGAAAATCATTTCTTGCTTATGTAATAGTTTGAAAGCAGAAGATTCTCGTTAGTGAAAAGCCCTCTTCTAAAAGGTGACCCGGTAACTCAGGCTTCTTTTATCTTGTGACACTATCAACCCCTAGGGTTTTATCTTCTTCCAGCAGAAGAGATGAGAAGACAGCATGGAAAACCACATTAGTTTCTTAAAATGCATGGCTTAGCGGTGACTTACATCACCTTTGCTAACATTCCATGGGCAAGAGCTAATCACACAGTCACACCCAGAAACAAGAGGGACCTGCCAAATATAGTTGCTGCTTTCTAAAGATAACTCTATCCTATGGAAAGGGAACATATATTTTGGAGGACAGCTAGTCATCTGTGCCACAGGGAGCCACTCAAAGATTTAAGCATGTGGGACAACATGTCAGATTTATACTGCAGATCACTGGTATCATATGGACATTTGTTTGGAGAGAATAAGACAGGAGACAGGGAAAAAGCCAGGAAGGATCTTTTGTATTAATAGTAATCTATATAAGACTAGTAGACCAAACCAAGCAAAATAAAATAAAATAAAAAGAGGGAAGTAGATGAGGTCAAGAAATATTTAGAAGGTGAAATCTACAGGGTGCTCACTCTGCTAAAGCACATCCATCCTCCTACCTAACCATGTATTTGCTGGCCTGTTTTGACCCTGTCCCTGATTCTATTCCTGTGTTTATATTTACTGCATAATAATTAATGTTAAGGGGGGCCAAAGGGGAAAGTTATAAATAATACTTTTTAAAAATTCAAAATGAAGACTTTCATGCAGATTCACATCCTTACTCTCAGAGACACATACCAAACCCAAAGTCCCTCTTTATGTGGTCCATTGCAGAAGGAACAACAGAGTGGGATATAGCAAATAATTCATTTTTGAATAATCTATGCTCATTTAAGGAGTGTGTGTGTGTATGTGTGAGTGAGAGAGAGAGAGACTACATCAACTATGACAATGGCACGTGGCATAAAATGTGGTTTAGGTTCCCCAGGAAGTCAACTCTGAGATGGAGATTGGCACACAGGAAGTGTATCTGGGGGCTATTGATGTCAGTATCATCACCTGTAGAGGCATGAAAGGAGCATTATTTCTCAGAGAGGGAAAAGTTGGTGTGTGATACAACAGCACTAAGCCTCGGCTGATTGTACACAGAGGTTTGGAGCTTAGATGGACTTCAGAATTGCCCCCGGCTGGGGCAAGGGCATTTGTACTCTTGTATCAACCAGTCACTTTGGGTGTAGTCTGTCCTCAGAGGAGGGTGTGACCTTCGGCAAGACGGGTCTCTTTAGCTGAAGGAAAGTCCTGGAGAAGAACTGAGCTATCATCTACCAACCTTTCCAGAAGCTGAGGGAATAAATACCTGAGTTCTGGAAAGGAGGGAACGGGACAGCATACCTCAGGGTCCCTTATTTATGTGCTTGATGCCTGATAAGTACTTGCTGACTGACTTTTCCCTTGACCACACACACCCAGGCAGACACACACACATACACACATGCACAAATATAAGAGTGTTTCTAGAAATAGGACAATATACTGTAACACAGGACTTATTTAACTGGCATGTTATTGGAGTATGTATTTCTTATCTCTCCTTTCATTTCATCCTAGAGAAAAGTTATATTCTTGGGGTAGATTTTATCTTATCCCAAAATTGACAATATAATCCCCTCTCAGGAGTCTCTCTAGTGTAATATATGCAATCAGGCATTAGAGTGAGACAGGACTAGGGCTAAATCTTAATTCTGCAATATACATCTGTGTGGTGATACACGAATCACTTAACCTCTGTCAGCCTTGATTTCCTCATCTGTAACAGAAGGAAAATTAAAGCACGTTAGTGTTGTGAGGATAAAATGACATAATGTAAGTAAAGCATTTAGCATGGTGCCTGGCACAGAGAAAGCTTACAAGAAATAATGCTATGATTAATATCATAGATGGATTTAAATATGCAATGGGTCAAATCATGTCTCCAAGCATACAGTGATCACGCAAGATTCTCCAAAAACAGGTATAGTGAATATATTCCTGAAAGCCACATGTAGAGGAAGTCGAGTGGAGGTCATTTTGTTTTGCCACTACAAAGTTTCTGTTCCTTATAGGTGTTCTCCAAATGAATCTCTGATGTGTGGGTGAAAAACAGTGAGATTTTGAAACGTGATTGTGTGTAGTCTTAGTCATGAAAAGGCCCACTCTGAACCTTGACTGAGGTTCCAGTAGGAAATGCAGGACGGCTCCCCACATGGTTCGTAGTCACCAACAAAGGCTTTATTTAGGCATCACCTCCTGGTCTGGATTTTGGGTCCTTTTTCCACCCCTCAGTGTCTATTTCCTCTTATAAACCAGTTCTTAGGCTCCTCAGGCTCAGTGTTTATAGTTACAAGAAACATCCAACAACTGTCAATGCAGAGAGTTCTCTGTGAGGCTGAGGCTGTGTCCTGGACACACAGATAGGCCACACTTCCCAGCATCTCTTGCAGTCTGGTGTGACCATCTGACAAGTTCTAGTTAGTGGAAGATGAGTAGAGGTGAGGTACGCCACACCTAAGCAGAATGACCAGCTGTGCCAGTTTGCCCAGGACTAAAGGGTCTCCTGGATATGGAAAATTGTATTCTAAAATCAATATAATTTGAGGGAAATCAGATCAAGTTAGTAATCCTATTTCCTGGCTAGCCCATAAAACCTCCTGCACACTACTCCATGATTCTTCTCCATCCAGCTGCTTAGATGAGGAGCTATCACAAACAGCAAGCTTGGAAGCTGCATTTTAAAGATGGCAGAGTCCCATGTCAACCTGAATAACCACAGGAAGAAGCCACCTTACAGTTGCCCCTTGATCTGGAACATCTGCCATGGGCTTCCATGAGTGAAAAAGATACTTCTATTGTGTTGGACTCTTCATTTGTGAGGGCTATTTTCATAGCACTTTAGCCTGTCTTGGCTAAAACAGGCACTCCATGAACAGAGCTCAAATAGACACAGACTTTACACACTAGTGTAACACTAAGGCAGGCACACCTAAAATACACATGCTAACTCTCAGGGGAAGATACAAAGAGAATGAAACTTCAGGAGAAATGAGAGGCAAAGAAGGAGGATGAAGATGCCAACCCTCTTATAAACCCAGCTCAAACCTACCATGAAAAATCCCCAACTCTTCTCTCAGTGATTAATATCATCAACATAAAATGTATCACACACTTCAACACTGCAGGGTGCTGTAGGCCTCAGAGCTGAGGATGAGAAGTCAGAATAAATGGGTTCACACTGGCTGCACCAGACAGCAGCTGAGTGATAGTGGTAAGTCAGTAACCTCTCTGGACCTCAGACTCTCTGTCTGGGATGTGTTTTACCCTATGATCGAGCATCTTCTACGAGCCAGTCCTATGCCAGGCACTGGAGATACAAAGATAAGTTATGATAAAGTCTCTCAAATAGACAACCTAGAAATGTCTTAAAAGTGAGTGTCACCTGGGACCAAAGCGAGAAGAAAAGAAGAGGTAGAGTTTTAAAAGTCATCTGTATTCCGAAGTGAGACCATGGGAGTGAATGACTTTGCCAAGTGATGGGATCTGCAGAATGAAGAACAAGGAGCAGCGTCTAAGATGCAAAGAGTCCTATGAGCTGCAGGAAGTGAGATTCCTTTGGTGAGCAACCATTCACACATTTATTCAATGCCTACTACATACTAGGCTCGTGCTGTCCTCAAGATTCAAGGACGAGGAAGACCCTGCCCCCTAGTTTTTCATCATCCAGCAGGGCAGCAGATAAGTACACAATAGAAAACTGAGCAAGGGGATTATGACTGAGGGGGCACGGAGGAGGGGTCACCTGGAATCACAGGGCTCAGAGAATGCTTCCCAAGGAGCTGGTGCTGAGGCTGAGCTGAGCCATGGAGTGCACGTATGTGCTAGCCAGATGGCAGGAAGAAAAAGGATGTTGGAAATAAGAGGAAACACGGTGACTTGGCTGGAGGAAGAGTAAGAGCATGGAAGGCGTGAGGGATATCGTGAAGATGTGGATGCAAGAGCCAAAGCAAGAATAGACCTTCCTTCCTTCCTTCCTTCCTTCCTTCCTTCCTTCCTTCCTTCCTTCCTTCCTTCCTTCCTTCCTTCCTTCCTTCCTTCCTCCCTCCCTCCCTCCCTCCCTCCCTCCCTTTCCATGTTAAGGAGTTTGTACTTTATCCTTAAAGTTACAAAAAGCTGTGAAAGGCATTCCAGCAGAGGTCTGACCTGCATGCCTTGGCAGCAGTGAGGAGCAGGGGTTAGAGAAGGAGGCAGACCACTCAGCGGGCTCTGCAATCATCCATCCAGGTGAGAAATGAAGGCCTGAATCAAAAGAAGTGACAGGGGAGGAGAGGAGATTTCAGGTGTGAAAGCTGCCCAGGAGGCAGAATTTACAGGAGCTGGGGACTGTCTGCATCTGGGAGGTGTGCAAATTGAACCTCAGAGGCAAGAGGCTTGGCTTATCCAGGGAGGGAGAAGGTAAATAGCAAACTTCAGACATCAAAGGGCAGAGTTAGATTGAAAGTGAGTGGAAATTGACTCTGTCTAAAGCTGGGAAGACATAAGGGAAGATTTAGTAATACCCTTTAGTCAGGACCATAGGGAGGCCCCAGACGACCTCAAGGAAGGTGGCTGCCTCTCCAGGGGTGGGGCCTGGAGTGAAAATTCCCAGGGGAAGAAAAGGTTGCATAGCTCACCACTAACTCAAAAGCTTGGCAATGTTTTAGCTTTGAGAAAAAACATAAAATGGCCCTGATTCACCGAGATACATCAGCCCCATTCTAGCTAATAGCCGCATTCTTGTGAAGCTGTGATTTGATTAAGTAGTTTAAAATATAGTTTATTTCATTTGGAGTCCTTTAGCCTTCAGAGTCCAATGCATTTGAAACAGTGCTGTTTCTTGTCAAAATTTCACAGCTATCTCTGCCTGTTTATAATTGTAGATTAAAATAAAAAAAACTGGAAAGGAGAAAGAATTCATTTAAAAAGGAAAAAAAATTTGCTGTGTCTGAAGCACTTGCCTTCCCTGAGGATTCAACTGCTACCCTTTCATTTTCCTGACGTTCAGAAAACCATGAGGAAGTGGCTTGCAGTAGAAATTTATGAATTAGAGAATTTAATTTGCCATTTGTGGTTATTCAAAACCTAGAGGATGTATATCTCAAGGAAACCTGCCTGAGGATGTCTCTATCCTACAGACATATGTTTTCTGGAGATTCCTAGAAAGCCTTAAAGATATAAAAGTCAAATTCCCATTTCACAGGACAGAGAGCTGAAGCTGGTCCTACTCAGAATACCAGGGATCACATGAGCAGCCAATGGACATGCCACAGCCATGTCTACCCCCGGCCAGCGTGGTGAGGCCCAGCTGCAGAGACTGGGGGCAGAAGAGGGGAGGAGAGGGCAGGCTCTGCAGTCAGGTAGATCTGGGTTTGAGATCTACTTTTGCCACTTACTAACCCATTCGTATTACCCAACCTCACTAGGCTTCAATGGAACTTCTCTTCTTCTCATCAAAATGGAGCTAACACTAATATTTCCTTTTATTGGAAAAACGTGTGACACCATCTCCCCTACCAGCCCATCCAATCTAAGTGATACACATGCCATTCTCTTTCAGGTTAGAAGTAATTTGGTTTAGTTATATCTACTATTTACAGATAGAATTGAAGTGCTAAATTCTTCCAAAGAGAAGGTTTTTATCTTCCAACAGGTGGGAGGCCCTTGGGAATTCTAATGCTAGTTGATCTATGCTCTGCTCTCACATCAAAACATCACTAAATGAATTGGAAAATCCACTGGTATGTTCTCTTTAATGTAAGGAGATAATGGGAGGGTTCTAACCACAGGGAGATGCTGGATTACATTTTGGAAACTGCATGCTGTATCATAAACAAGGTCTTGTGTTTTTCCCCAGTCATCATCCAAGACACAAAGCTTCAGGAACCTGCAGGCAGGCATGTTTACACTAGCAAATTGTAAGCAGATGAGTTCTGTTTATCTGCATCTATAAAACTCTTACTTGCCCATGTACAAAAACTCATTAGGAATCTACTGTGTGCTCTAAGTTGTAAGCAGTGTTGCTAGGATGCCAAAACAAAGGGCAGATTTAATGACCATAAACAATCAACTAAACTTATTGTTTGACATACACAAAACTATACAATAGACCATGTTCCAACAAAGCTAGGGTTGGCCAACTTAAGTTTTCTTTTTTCCCTTACCGAGGCTTTATATAGACAGATACATTCCTACAGCATGTACCTAATGGGTCAAAATATTTAGAGTTGAAAATTCAGCTCCCCACTATGCTTCTGATGGACTGTGATCTCAGTGGCATTTTTTCTTCTGTACCAGGTGCTGATTAGAGTTGTTAGTTTCAAAGCACAGGGTCCACTACAACTAGCTTAAGCAGAAAAGCAATTTCTTAGAGGGTCTCAGGTGACTTTTTCCAGAATCCCTAGAAAGACTAGGGAATGGGACCTGGTACTAAGCAGCCAGGATCTGTGAACCGATGGCAGGCTCAGTCCCAGGCGTGGACCCCAGTGTTAGGACTGATGCCACTGTTGTCCCTAAAAGCTGCTGCCTGTCCACCCCACACAGCCCCCCTCAATAGGAAGCAATTCCACACATCAGTACTTTAAAAAGAAGGCTTCTGTAGGTGGGTTCATTGGCAGAAGCTAAGTCACAGGCTTTCAGAAACACTGGTAAACTGAATTCCAACTCCTACATTAAAGAATCAGGACTCAAGTGGGAATGCCTTTAAATATAGAATAACTAGTCAAAAGACAATGGCCAGCTGAAATATGACATGTATGTCCCTAACACTGAAAGTATATCTTCTGCTTTACCTTTCTTGGAAACCAGTTGGTCCATAACAAGATCAAAGTTTATGAAAATGAATATAGTAAGGTATCTGCTGGTTTTGAATTGACTTATGATTACAGCATAAACTCTAAATTCAATTAAATGCATATGTCATTAATAATCATTTTCCCAATAGATTGGCCAAAATGGGTCTGATCACCAGAGTTGATGTGGTTTGTATAGTGCTATTAAATAATCACCTTAAAAATAAAAAGGTCTTATTCATTAGCCTGAATAATTGTTCACCTGGCTACAATTGTATTATATAAAACTATCTTTAAACCAGATAAAACAGAAAGTTTCCCCCTTTTCCTCGTAGTTTATATTTCATGAATATCTGCCTCAACTTATATGTCCTCCTTTTTCCCCCTGAAAAACATGTTTTTTGAAACTGTGCTCAGAAATCAGGCCAATCTATAGATCAGGGGAAGAGCTCTTATATGCATTTGAATTCTTCAGGTTTATGGATTAAACTGGTAGTGAATGAAATATAACTGAATCATCTTCCAGCATCCAATTGAAATGCTCAAGAATTAAAATATGTCTATGTCAATTCATAAACCATCATCGGGCTAAATAAGAAAACACTAGAAGTAGTCCCATTATAGTCAGGAATGAGAAGGGTACATTAACTATCCCTACTATTATGTAAAATTGTTCTGGAGGTTGAGATCTAATGGAATTGGGTAAAACTGTAGATGATAGATACATGACAGAGAGAGAGAGATAAAAATTAGAAAGAATTAGCATTTGCTGATGTGATTACATCCCCCCCAAAACACAAAGAAAGACTTGAACAAAAGAAATCATGCCATGCTCTTGGCTACAAAGATGTCAAGTTTCCTTAAATTAATCCATGTATTTAATGTGATATATAGAAGTATATGAAAAAAATGAACGTTATTAAAACGTAAAGAATTGAAAATTAATACAACAAAGCCAGTGCCATTTTCTTCTGTTAGATTGGCAAAATAGTTGTAAATGATAATTCTGTCATGAAACAAAGATTCATATGCCTCGGATGAATGTGAAATTTTGCAATAACTTTGTTGAAAGAAATTCAGCAATTTGATTGGAATCTTGAAATAAAATTGGTGCCTTTTGACCAACTCATTTTAGTACCAACATTATTTACTCAGGAGATAATTTTAAAAAATAGATTCAGTACTAATAAGCTGTACTATTATAGCACAAGAAAAGGAAAATGGATGACCAGATTCAGTAGCCAGGAGAGTCCGTTGCTGGAGCAGAAGTGAGCCAGTCCCTACGGAGTTCATGAACTATCTGGGAGATATTTGAAAAGGCCGAGGGCTGTGATGCATCTCTGCTGACAGCCCCGAAGTGGCCTGGGATTCCCTCCAGTATCAAGGGAACTGATGATGGGTGCCCTGTGGGCACTGTCTTCCGATCTTCCCACTCCAGGTCTCTATAGGCATAGCAGACAGTTTACAAGGTAAACGTTTATGAAAGTTTCAGATTTGAACAGTAGATGTAACAAAATCTGAACTTTGAATCTTTGCTTATTAACAACTGTAAATTACCTACAAGAAATAATGCCCAGTGGCCAGAGCACCACAGGATAAGGACAGCTATTTTTCCAGAAGAGGGCTCAGAAAAAAGTCATAAAAGTGCTTGTTGACATAGAGTCTAATGCAACTTTAAAGTAATCTTTATTGGGCACTCATCCTACAACTTCTCTGTCCATGTTGTGTCGCCATTCCTGATGAAAAGTCAGGATTTTCTAATTCAGTAAAAAATGGAATGTAAAAAACTAGCTGCATGTAAAAACCTCAAGCTTAGCCAATCTCTCACTGAGCCTGATAGAGGAAACTTAGATGAAAACCAACATATTATGTCATCCATTGCTGCTATTATTATTATTAATTTAAAATTCCTACAACGCTTGTGACAAATTTTTAACGTATCTAAAACTGATAGTCTTGTGTGTACCAAACACCCCTTAAATGGCCTATGGATGCAGACAGACATGGTCTAGCCTTGCTCATTGTTGTACCTTTCTCTATTTTACTAGTAAGCAATATACTCAATCCATACCACCCCTTTCAGTTCCTCAAATGTGTCAAGGTTATTTCTAACTTGGGATTTATGCACTTGTTGATTCTACGTCCAGGAATGATATTCCCTGAACTATTTAAATATCTACTTACCCTTCAAGTCTCAGACTAAAGGAGACCACAATGTGTGAAGGTAAATCTTTACCAGAAATGGTGCTGAGATAACTATTATTATGGAATAACAATGAACAACCTCTATGTCACATTATATACAAAAAATAACTTGAGATGCATTATAGTCCTAACATAAAAGTCAAAACCATAAAGCTTTTTAGGAGAATATAGGAAAATGTCTTCTTGACTTGGGGGTAGGCAAAGTTTTCCTAGGTCATCAAAAGCAATACTAATAGAAGAAAAATTGAAAAATTAAACTTTATCAAAATTAAGAAATTCTGCTCATGAAAAGATACCATTAACTCACAGACTAGGAGCAAACATTCACAAAGGACTGGTACCCAGGACTGGTACCAACTGGTACCCACATAAAGAACTCCTACTACACAATAAGACAAGCAATCCAATATTTAAAATGGTTTTACTAAGTGAAGTATCACAAGAACGGAAAAACAAGCACCACATGTACTCACCATCAAATTGGTATTAATTGATCAACACTATGTCACATATAGCAATAACATTCATTGGGTGTCAGGTAGGTGGGAGGGGGGAGGAGGGGATGGGTATATTCGCATCTAATGGGTACAGTGTGCACTGTCTGGAGGATGGACACATTTGTAGCTCTGACTCAGGCAGGGCAAAGGCAATATATGTAACTTAAGCATTTGTACCCTCATAATATTCTGAAATAATAAAGAAAGAAAACAAAAAAATATTTTTACCAAAAAAAATAGATATACACATGGCCAATTAGTACAAGAAAAGGTGTTCGACATCATTAGTCATCTCAGAAATGCAAATTAAAACCAATTGAGGTACCACTGACACACCCATCCACACAGTTCTAAGAAGTAGATACTGTTATTATTCCCATTCTATGAAGAGGGAACCAAGACATGGAGAAGTTAAGTCATTTGCTTAAGGTAACATTTAGAAAATAGTGGAGCTGAGATTCAAACCCATGCTCTGTCATGATGACACTCTATGAATTTTCATCTAAGGGTCCTCTGTTTCCCAATGCCTGATTCACTGAAAAGAAGGAAGGACAAACGAGTAAGAGAGAGAGAAAAAGAAAGAGAGAGGGAGGGAGGGAGGGAGGGAGGGAGGGAGGAAGGAAGGAAGGAGGGAAGGAGGGAGGGAAGGAAGGAAGGAAGGAAGGAAGGAAGGAAGGAAGGAAGGAAGGAAGGAAGGAAGGAAGGAGGGAGGGGGGGGGGGAGGGGGGGGGGGGGGGGGGGGGGGGGGGGAGGGAAGGAGGATGCATGAGGATGCTTCGGTCTCTTAGAAGCAAACACTCTTTCCATTTGCCTTCCTGGGAGAACTGTGGCCTCAGCCCTTTCAGATGTCACTGTACACCAGAGACCTTGCTTCTTTATCTCTCAAAGAAATATAAATGAGAGAGGAGATTGATCTCAGAAGCCTTGCTCTGTCTAGACAAAAAGCATGATACAGTCACTCATTTTGCACTGATATTGACCCCCTACAGTTTCACGTCCTATATTCAGCAGCTAATAAACCTCTCTTGAATTCATTGAAAATGCCCTAAGTTACTCAAGAAGAAAAACTAGTCATTGGAATATTTACAGATGACTGAGCCCATGAAATGAGTTATAGTTTGATTTACAAGTTAAATTCCACCTTATCATTATCCCGTAATGACTACATCACCAATAGTAATGAAGCCATGCTTGGTTTTCTTCCTTCCTCATAGGAAGAGGGGTAAGACTCCATCTTAAGCACAAATAAAAGTAAAAGAACACGTACTAATAGGGATTTGTAAAAATTAAAATTATAGCAATAAATGTTAGACAAATAGAACAAAATAATTGGTAGACCCTGGTTTTCCTAGTGTAGTATATGCAGAGTACTGCAGGCATTTATATGAGAATGTGGAAGGAAAAGTATCCAGTCAGCTCTCTGCAAAGATTGAGATTTGGGATGGGGTTGAGCGTGGTTTACAGAAAAAGACTGTTGAAGCTGACAGTTTGAGACAAGTAGGGATACGAAGTCCAGGGGAGCTTCTCTTGGCTTTTCCGTAAAACGCACTGAGTATTTCTCAGGCTTCTGGCTACTCCCTTACAAAGATGGTTTTGCAGATGGTATATCCATTGAATTGGAAACTATTCTGTTAATAGTTTCAAAGTTCTCTGTCTTGTTCTCCAATTGGCACACACACACACAAGAAAATCAATTGAGGAAAACTTAGCCTCTCTGCTCAAATCTACAACTATTTAACCAAGAATTGGAACATAGCCAACCAAAACCCATCAGAAAAGTGCTGTCCAGGAAAAATCTGCAGATTTTGGCCCAGCCTTTGAACACCCAATGTGGGATATTATGTCCTGAGGCTGGCTGATGTTTCCAAGGAGACCCAAAGATATGAGATCTGATGGGTAAGGTTCTTAAGAGGTTTCCCTAAAGAGGTCAAAATAAATCTGGTCATTTAATGATAGCATAAATAAGTGGTGACCAGAGAAAATCATTGCCAATGCTCTCATTTGTAATATTCCTGCAGTGCCAGGGTTCGTCCTCAGATCAGAATGTGCCAAAAATGACTTCTTCAGAACATTGAGGAGTATCTCACCTCTGCAAAGTTAACCATTTAGTCAAGAGCTGCCCCAAACCCGTCATAAATTTTGCTACACCAACTTGGTCAGGATACAAAAATCTATATATCCAAATGTCTGTACCTCCAAATGATAAAATTATCAACAATTAATTGCAACTCTAGCTCTTTGCTAACACATAACCCTACCATTAATTTAAAAAGTATTAGGTGTATGAGGGTCTATTAAAAATTCTGCAGGTAATAATCCCAATCTGTACAATATCCTTATGGGAGGTACTATTATCCCTGTTTTATAGATGAGCAAACTGAGGTTCAGGAAGTTGAAATTATTTTCCCAAACTAGTCTACCAGGTACTAAATGGTAGAGATTGAATTTGGACCAAACTTAGTCTTATCTCAAAGCCTCTGCTTTTTCTCTTCATGTAACAGCTGAAGTGAGTTGGATAAGCTTATGTGGGTCATGTCTGTAGGACTCAGCATTTACATCTAGAGCAGATGCCATCATCTCCAGTGAAAGACAGTCCATGCCACCCCATGGAGCACTGTGCACCTGGAGGAGGGAGCCACCATCGTCCCGCTCCTCATACTGCGAACTGAAATGCCGGTGAAGCCTCAGTGAGCCGAGGTGCCTAGCTTTCTACACAGAGCAGCATTAGCCTGATACCCCAACTGTTATCAACACTGCTGCCCTGTGGGTGTGTCTGCTATTGCAAAGGCTGCAGCCAAGCTGGCTGGGCTCACTTGACGTTCATGACCACGAATTCACGTCCTGCCATCTTGCTCCTCAAGTAACGACCATACTTCCTTCTCTGCCACAGCATTGAAATGGCTATAGCCAAGTTTACCAAGAACCTCCATGTAGCCAGACACAAAGGTAACTTTCTGGTCCTCCCCTTCCAGAGGTATTGACATGATTGCCCGCCCCTTCCTTAAAATTCTCTCCTCTCTGGGTGTCCACAGCCCTGCCCTGTGCCAGTTTTCCTCCAGCTCCACCGACTGCTCACTTTCCACCAACCTTAGTGACTTTCCTTTGCTCAACCTCTGGATGTCTCAAGAAATTGGTCTTAGACTCTCTACTCTTCTCTAACTGTAATTGCCCCCTAAATTATAATTTTTTTAAATGTATTTTTATTCAAGCATATTACGGGGCTACAAATATTTAGGTTACATATATTGCCTTTGCCCCACCCAAGTCAGAGCTTCAAGCATGTCCATCCCCCAGACGGTGTACACTGCACCAATTGGGTGCGAATATACTCATCCCATCCTTCTCTCTCCCACCTCGTAAATTATAACTTTTAAAAATCCCATTGAGTTTTAAACATGTATATCCCACTTGACATCTCTACTCTCTAATCTCAGATTTAATGCTGCAGACAGTGCTCTTGATTTTCTATCTCCCATCTCAGTAAGCTTGATCTTCTGACAGTAATCCTCATTTCAATAATTGGCACCATCAGCATTTGGGGTCCAAAGCCCAAAAACTTAGAATAAATTGTCCTTTTCCTACCCACTCCTGGCACATCTAATTCATCAGAAGTCCTATTGCTTCTACTGTTAAAATATATTCCAAATCCATCGACTAGGGGAAACCACTCAAATTTCAATCTATCATGCCCCACCTGGGTAACTGGTACTGCTATAGCCACCTATATATAACTCTTTCCATATTTCCATTCCTCCTGAAATCAATTCTTCATTCAGAAGCCAGGGTACTCTTTCAAAAAATACAACACAGGTTAAGTCCTTACCCAGCAAAAAGAAAACAACAATAACAACAAAAACCAAAAGCTTTAAAATGCTCCCTGCTTACCTCTCCAAGCTCATCTCCTATCAGCCTCCTCCCCTGGTGCTCTCTGCATGCCGGCCTTCTTCCTTTCTTGGACTTATTCAGGACGATTGCACGTGGGGCATTTGGAGCAGATCTACTAGCCCCCTGTCTCAAAGACCCTGCCCCAGACCTGCCCCAGATCTTTGCACGACTGGCTTTTGATCCCTAGGAATATCAGCTCCTTGTGGGGGCACTCCTCACTGCCCAAGCTAAATGTGCCCTTCTCTCGTTCCAGTCACATTCATCCCTCACCCCATTTTATGTTCTTAGTCTCAGTTATGCTATCTGAAACCACCTTTGTTCATTTTTGTTTCCTTGTTTCTTTCCTGTCTCCTCCCACTAGAATGTAAGCTCCGTAAGAGCAAGAACCTTGTCTCTTTTGTTCTGCTGGAAGCGGTGCCTGGCGCAGATGAGGATCTCCTCTATGTATGTGCAAAATGAAGGAGTGAATGAATCCTGGAATCATAAGGCACCCTCCTGGGATCTATAACCCTGGTATAGGGTTATAGGTATAACCCTGGTATAACCCTGCATGTCCTCACAGTAACTCTGACTCTTGCTGCAGCCAATGTTCAGGGAATTCCGGAAGCAGTCTCCAATCTTTAAATCCACATTTTCTTTTTAATTTATATAGATCTGAAATGCTATCACTTATAAGATCTGAAATGCTTAGAACATAAGTGTACCATTGAAACAGTATTCACTAGTCCCTATCAAACATAGAACATCTCTATCCCTCCAGAAAGTTCTTTTGTTTCCCTTCCCAGTCACCCTGCCACCCTCACCCCAACCAATAGCTGATCTGATTTTTATCAAAATTTCATTTAAATGGAATCATACTGTATGTACTCTTTTGTGTCTGACTTCTTTCACACAATATAATTTTTAGTACTCATCCATGTTGTTGCATGTAACAATAGTTCATGCCTTTCTGCTGCTGAGTAGTATTCCATGGTATGGATGTACCTGTATTTGCTTAGCCACTCTGTTGAAGGACATCTGGGCCATTTCTAAGTTTTGGCTATTATGAATAAAGCTGTCATGATCATTCTTCTACAAGGCTTTTAGTGGACATATGTTTTCATTTTTCCTTGGATAAATACCTAGGAGTAGAATTGTTGAGTCATGGCATAGATATGTGTTTAACTTTTTAAGAAACTTTTTGAAAAACAAATGGTTTTCCAAAGTGATTGTATCTTTTAAAATCCACTTTTAATTTCCTTAAACTGCACTACTAGACAGTCAAACATGCAGGAGTCATCCACAAATACATTCATAAATAAATACTTATTGCATGAAGTGCATTAAGGGGAGAGCCCAGAGGGATCTGCACTGCCCCATCCTCTCCATGCCAAGTCCCTCATCCTTTGACAGCACACAGAGAAAGAGAGCCTGAATGTCCACATTGCCAGAGCAGAAGCAAGGGTACCTTCAGTCACGTAGTGCTTTCATCTTTCCCACCACGTGCTTCCTTGATGGGAAGGCTACAAGCCAACACTCCAAGTAGAATGGCCTGAGTGCTGTCTTGTGTTGAACACTCTGGCCCATGCTCTTAACTAGATAAAGAATGGCACATGCCTATGGCTATTTCAGAATCTCAGAGAGGTGTAGGTGGCTGTCCCTCCAAGAAAATGGAACAACAACTAATATACTATGTGCATATGTGAGCTTCCAGGAGAAAGATTTAAACTCAGGACAGCTTCTTCCAACATTAATAACCACTTTTTAGGCAGCTGATGTCACTAGCATTGGAGGCTCTTTGGCTAATTATTTCCCATCAAGATTAAATAGGTTTACCTGGTCAAGACCTAAGAGGATGGGAGGCTAAGGCTCACAGCCTTTTTCAATGAACAATGTTTAATTAGGGAATAGCTTTTTTTTTTTTTTACAATCCATTTAGTAAGGCCTTGATGACTTTAAACATTCTTGGGAGTAATCACCTTTGGGCTGGGTGATAGGAAAAGTCCAAGCACTGTGGTCCTTGGTGTCTAAGGCACAAGTCAACCCAGAGCAGATCGCTAAGGTAGTGAGACTCAGTATGAGAGCATCCCAGCCCCTCTCATACCCTTAGAGTTCAATTCCATTCTGGCCCTTCCATTCAAGGCCAATTCCATTCAGGGCTCTATCAACCCCCAGCAATCCTAAAATACCCACCTCCCCAAAGTCATTCTGGGGAAGAGGCTGAGTTTCCCAAGGGCCAGAGAAGACCTCAGAAACCAGAAAAGGTAGTGACCCCTTAGAACCTTCTTGATGCAAAAACAATCCTCTCAGATGACCAAAGGGCAGTCCAATTTTCTCACAGCATCCTCCAGCTTGGACTTGAGTTTCTCAGCCTTGTCAAAGCTGAAGAAGATCCCAAGACTTTCTGAGTCTGGGTACACATTTCCAGGACTAGTATTAATATATGTCCAAGATTGTCCAAAAAAAAATTGGTCATGTTTGCTGAGAATGAGGTTTTCCTGTTGTTAAATCTCCCATCAGGGCCACCCACGGTGGCTCATGCCTATAATCCTAGCACTCTGGGATGCTGAGGCGGGAGGATTGCTTGAGCTCAGAAGTGTGAGGCTGCAATGAGCTATGACATCACTATAACCAAGGTGACAGAGTGAGACCCTATCTCAAAAAAAGGGAAAAAAAAATCTTCCATCAATTAAGATTATCTGGAGTTGTCTAAGTGGATGCTCATAGCTCTGGCCACAAGTCACCTTGGTCAGACATAAGTAGATGATTATATATCCTGTTGTTCAGACCTGGCCTGAGTACTCAGTTGGGTTATTAAATTTATCCCCATTCTGGATTTTTTGTAACAAAGTTCACCTTGAAAACAGGCTAGACTCTGCTATCTAAAGGCATCTTTAAGAAGAGCCTGAAAACAGAATAAATATGTTTCTTGATGAGGCATTCCTAAACCCTCTGAGCACCAAAACTTAATGGGTCAGAAAAAAACCAGGTGCTGTTCTGGTTTGATATAAGCAGTTATCACATGCTATTTCAAGAGTACGTGGAAGGATTTCTTGGCTCCAGTTGAATCCTGGAATTCTGTTTCCAACAGGCTTTCAGCAGCCGTGGCTGAGTCATCTGCCTGATGACCAGAAGCTGGGATCCAACATCATGTGCCTCCCCAGATAATGAGGTCAAATGTGCCAGACCCGCCAGGGGCCTGATAACTGGCTTATTAACATCCCCAAATGATAGCACTTTTGATTAAACCTCACATGTCTGCCTGTCCTCCCCTCGTTCCTTCTAAAATTAGAGCTGGTATTTTGCTAACCATGCCCTTGCTTGAACTTTAGGATGGTTCAAGGATAGTGGAAAATCATGATGTCCCTTGACTATTATCCTCAAGGACAGGGGTTTTCTGGGTCACAAAACCTTTGACTTCAATTCAAACTTTGCTGGGTTTTATTTCCCTTTGGAATACACTGAGATTTCTTTTTTCCCCCTAAGCCAACAAGGTATAAAATAAAGCTTAAAGTTTAGATTCAGGAATCTTGTGCTCTAGTAACAGTTTCTGCCCCTTAAACCACATACATAAACCAACCAAGGTTACTTTGCATCACTGTGCCTCAGTTTCCCATCTATAAAAAGAAAGAGTACTACTTCTTAGAACTAGTATGGGGATCAAATAATAGAGAGAGATCTGTTTGTGAATAAAAAAAGCAGTATATAACTATGAGGTAGTATTATCATAATTGTTAATACTGTTCCTAGGTTTTTTATTTTATGGCCACATCGCTCTGTTTGAAAACAATAATTGCCAAAGTAAATTTGTGTCATTTAATTTCAGTGTTCAAGACATGAAATATTCTAAGAGAATTTGAAAATATCCTCTAAATGACCCTGGACCTGGGAAGTGAACATGTTCTAGGATGACAGACAGCTCTAGAGCTCCATGAATATGAGTGGAAGGTCAGGGCCAGACTGTTGGAAAACAGAGGACAAATGGAATAAAATGGGGTGATGGGTCCATAACAACAGGGTAAGGCTTCAATCACATGGGACAACAAGAAAGGGAACATCTGGGATTCCTTGCCACAGAACAGTGCTTACAGCATGGGGGAAGTTGGTCGAGGCAAAATTACAAAGAAAGTGACAGCAGTCCAGGTGGAGGGTAGCTGGTTTTGGGGCCAGAATTTGAGCACAGACTGAGGGAGAATGTAAGAAGAGTAGCAAGTAAAGGATGGATCTGAACATTGACTCATTCACAAAGAAAGAGAACAAGCACCTGAAGGCTGTGGCAGAGGCTCTGGGATCAGGATGTCAGCATGAGGCTCACGATGAGGTTGCAAAGCAGGTGAGAGTGCAGGTGTGAGAGAGCTGGGAGGAAAGGAAATTGATGCAGAAAAAGAGATGTGGGAACTTGAGACCTTGGAGGCGGAGAGTCCAGATCCATGGAATGTGTGCATGGCTGTGGGTGACAGAAGTGGGTGAGCAGAGGCGACGATCCATGAAGCAGAGACAGTCAAGAACCCGTGGGACCAAGGTCTTCACTGAGTACCCACATTGCAAGTAGAGCCTTCCAGAATGTAAGTGGGACTTATAAAGATAGGACAGTTAGGATGCACACAGGCACCCAAGTTTTCCATAAATTTGTAGGAATGGCCAAGAGTTTAGAAGATGAGGGTGACAAGAAAGGGAAGGGACTGGCATAGCCTAAATGACAGGCAGCCATACATAAGAGAATAAGGATATTATTTGGAATGCCAACTCTCCTCTCACTTCTGATCTCTTCTTCCTCATTCTACCCTCAGAGCCAAGCCCAGAGATGCTGAAGATAAAGAAGAATGAGCAGACTCCATATGACCCTTGAAACCACCACAAGAGCAACAATGCTTTCTTCAGACTGGCAGGTGTAGGCACAAAAGAGGAAGTAGAAGGAGTTGCTCTGTGACAAGAGACAGTGTGTAGAGGACTCTGATTTCAACTCGGATGGGTTCAAGGGGACACATGGAAAGGGCTGGGTAGGAAGATAGCCATCAAAGGATGAAATGACACGGAAAACACAAAGGCTGGGTGAGCAGAGAGGCTTGCATTTGAGTTGTGTCTGATGGACAAGGATGAGAAGCAGGGCAGAATGGACTGACCTCAAGGTTCTGAGTGGGCCTGTAGGTAGGCCAAGACTTCAGGCCTTTTCAGAAACCCAGTGGCATCAGGATACTTAACAGAATGTTGGAGGATATGACAGGGTGCAGACTGGGCCAGAAGCCTCCCACATGTAAGCTCAGAAGGAAAGTCTTTTCTATATTCTTCCAGGGATGATGAGTTTGGAGGTGCCACAGTCTCTTTTGCCTCCTTGAGAAGGTCATAGCTTCTGGACACCCACAAGGCAGTGACATTTAGCCAGCAAGTGGACCTGCCAGCATCATATCTGAAGTGCAGTAGCATAAGGTCAGCTCTTGCTTATCAAAGGCCTGATGAAACACAGTCCTGACAGTGTTGTGATACTGCATTCTTAGACTGTCTAATGGCACAGATGGACTCTATTTCTGCTCCTCTACCTTAATCCCTGTTTTCTTCCTCCCTTCTTCCCACATTTGCAACATTATTGGTGACCTTGAAATACTGGTGACAACCTAAATGCCCCAAACACAGGAGAATAGTAAAATAAATTATATCACATTTGAGCTTTGGAATACCAAGAAGCAATATTTAAAATGAGACGAACTTGTGCTATCATGAAAGGATGGCTATGATACTTGTTGAGTGAAAAAAAGGATTTGGCAGCATAATAATTAGAGTAGATCCACTTTGAAAAGAAAGAAGGGAGGGAGGGAAGGAAGAAAGAAGGAAGAAAGGGAGGGAGGAAGGAAGTGAGGGGAAATTCATACTTATGTATACTGTGTGTATATGAGTACGTGTGTTTGTGTGCTTGTGAACAGAGAAGATTTTTGAAAATATACTGAACTGATAACTACAGTTACCCCCAGGTGTGAGCCTGGGGATGATGGGAAGAGAAATAAGAAGAACTTTACTACTTATACTATACATGTCTGTGATTCTTAACTTTTTTACAACTATTATTAATTATTACAATAGTAATTAAAGACAATTCTATAAATGATTATCTAGATTTTGTCTTCAAAAGCTCTAGTGCACACTCAAGTTTTATTAACTTTGGATTTGGGCGTGATATAAGCAAGGAACAAACGTTTATTTACTCATCGAAGGCACATTGTTTGGAGAAGCTTGGCGCAGGGATGATGAAAGCAATTTGCAAAATCACTCAGCGGAAACTGGAGAATGTTGTCAATGAGTTGGAAAATTGTTCCGAATAATGTGTGATGAAGGTTAGTGGCTGGGCTGCAGCTGAGAAATTTAAACTGCCTTGCTTTTGTATGCCATTTACTATCTTCTGCTTATGAGTGAGAACTGAAATTATTAAAGTTTAAAATTATATAAGCAGGCAATTTTCTCGTTCTTAAATGAAGAATTTAAAAGTCACACATAAATAATTGCAGGTTATAAAGTGTTGCATCTGAAACCTACACTGTAAATATTTTAAAAAGTGGATTCAATTTAATATTCTGAAAGGTGAAGTTTTTATAATTTACATATTTGATTTGTTTTTATAATTTTCCACTCAAAGGCTGGGTGAGTAACCTTTCCACCCAATCACTCAGAAACCTGTTAGAGTTGACACCAATGACTTCATCTTACATTACCTTCTTGTCTAAATACAGCTCTGAAAAAATTATTGCAGACAACCTCAGTGTTAAAGCAGCTTTTTGTACAATCTCTTAAATAGAGTGAATGAGCTGTACTTGGAAATTACTCTCCAGAGTCAAGGATACTTCCTAAGCCCCTGGCCCAGGTCTCAAGGACAAAAAGGGCAAAGATGAGGCTTGTCCCCAGGGCCAATCTCTTGCACACTCTCTCTCCCACCCCATTCAGCCCAGGATGCTGGTTCTGCCCCTCCTGGTGCTGCTCACCCATCCCTCCCTGTTGGGCCTGAATTCGTCTCCCACTGTCTCTGCAGGTTCCTTCCATAAAATTAACGAGTACATTTTAAAAACCAGATCCAATGAGCTATTTTGGAAGAGCAAGTCCAGCCCATGTTTTGAGAAAGAGAAAGAAAGAGAAAGAGAAAGAGAAAGAGTTGAAGTTCGCCAAAAAAGAAATCACAGACATTTTGAATTGCAAGAAATTACAAAAATCTCTGAATTCAATTTCTTCTTTTCAAGCTGAAGAACCAACTCCCTGAGAGCTAGGTGACTGGCCAGGGCCAAATGGTTATTGTGTGGTCAATTTATTGCTGGACAAAAAGACCAAGATATTTCTGGAACATTTCGGTGATATTAAAAACATGATTATATAAAAAAAGTGGCACACTCCTATTATATACCCTATTAGATGACCAAATAATACTATTATAGATTGCACCTTCCTGGTACCTGTTTTTTAAACTAAGGCTTAAGCATTTATTTGTTCATTCAGCAAATATTTAATGCCTATTATATACCAGGCGCTCTTTAGGTGGTGGGAAAGAGCAGGGAATAAAACCAACATTGGAGAGTTTTGAGCAGAGAAGTGATATGATCTGACTTATGTCAAAGGACCACTTGAATGGCTGTGTTGAAAATAGACCATGAGGCAGGGTGGAAGGCAGGCAAGGGTGGATTCAGGAAAACCAGTCAGGAGGCTGTTGCCACAAATATAAGCAAGAGTGGTGGCATGGCCCAACACAGTAGTGATGGAATCTATGATATTTTTAAAGAAGTGCCAACGGATTTGCTAAAGCACAGGATGTGTATATAAGAGAAGGAAAAAGTCAGGGGTCACTCCAAAATATTTGGCTTCAGCAACTGAAAGAATGAAGTTGCCATTAACTGAAATGAGGAAAACTAGAAAGCTAAGGATTGAAGGATAAAATCTGGAATTCACTTTGGGGTATATTGTTTAACAACTCCATAAGACATTCAAGAGTGATACTGATAAGCGTGGTTGGGCCTAGCAATGTGGAGTTTAGTAGAAATACTGGGTTGGATATTTTCTAACTTTGATTTTGAAGCGAAAAGCTGAATTATAGCTAGTCACCCACACAGGCTACAAGAAAGCATTTCTCCCTAGAACGTTAGTAACTATTGTATTTCCTTGATTCAACAAGTACTGATTGATCAGGCACCAGACACTACTACATGTTGGCGGGGGGCGGTGTATAAAGAGGATTATGATTCTTGTTCTGTGACTAAATCTAGAGGAAGAGACAGAAAATAAACAACAAAAACCTCACACCCTATAAATGCTGCCATATTATACTCTGGGCACTAGTGGAAACACAGACGCAGATGTAAAGAACTAGACCTGGGAAGGCTGGAGATAGCGTTTGAGTGGCGTCTTCAGGGTTTAGAGAAGACATAAGAGATTTACAGACATCCGCGAGTGGGACGGGTAGTCCAGACAAAGAAAACAAGCACAGGCGCACCGAGGCAGGAAAGAGGGGAGCTTTCCCTGGCACCCACACAGCACCTGTGGCCCCAGCCCAGGCTGCAGGCAGGGGAAGGTGGCTGCTAAGAGCTGGGATGAAGGGAAAGCCGTGGGTGTGGCGCGCAGGAGGGACGATGGGCTGGGTTGCTAGGCTACCTCATCAAGGAAGAGGGAACAAACACAGGCCAGATGAGTAGACACACACGCCCTCGCTGCGCAGGGCCCAGCAGTGCTCTGCTGAGATGCAGTTAATCCACTGGCGACAGAGGAGGTGGCACTGCTGTCAGGGAGGGAGGAACAGGTGCCAGCAGTTGACACTGGCGTGAGGGTGTGCCCTTCAGTGGGTTCTCTCCAGTTCCTGAAGAGCCGGGCCAGCTCCTGTGGGGGTTGGGCAGTGAAAGACCAGGCCCTGCCCTGGAAGGACTGGGCCTCTAGCTGAGAGGATGGCGACCGGCCGCTGAGGGAGAGTTTTCATTTGGAGAGTGGCAGGATCAGCTTTTCCTACTTACTCCTTCCTCAGAGACTTTGACAGGGAATGATGCGTGGACTCAGAGGCATTCATGTGGTTTGGTAGAAATACATAAGTGGATCACAAGCCTGTGCAGAGAACATTCGTGCAGATGTACCTCAGATCCTGTTACGTGAAGGGCCAACTTTTTCATTTAAAGCTGGCCTGAAAAATGTGTGATTTCTGCCCCATCCTAGTCTTTGAGATAAGTCTTTGAGATATTTCAGAAATATGGAACGTCTACAAATCCTTATCAAATCTGAACAGAGTTGAAATTTAAACAAATACTATGTAAAGGATCATCTATTAACTCTGTTTTTATTGTACAACATATTGTACATGATAGATACAATTTTTATTTTTCAATTACAAAATAAATAAAACTGTGTTCGTTGTAACGTGTGTGTGTGTGTGTGTGTGTGTGTGTGTATGATGGCATTGAGGGAAAAATCTAGGGTTATAAAAGATAATATTCTCCCTTATCTCTGCTCCTCAGGAACCATTATTGATTGATACCTTTAGGCATTCGTCCCTACCCATGACATAAGTTGCATGGTGTGGCCTGTATTATCTATTACAAGATACCCGATGGTGGATTATGCACATGTGAGCATGGCAAGCCTTTAAAAGGCTTATAGGATGTTGATCATGTTGTGGTGATTTTTCAGAGGAAGAAAAGGGGTGTTCCACTACTGGCTTTTTTTTAGTGTATGGAGGGTGACTAATGTTCTTCTCATCACTCTTTCCTGTCTCTACTTTCCCATTTTTTGTCCTCCAGAAAACAGCTAAACAACTTGTACCCTCTTGTACAAGGTTTCCAGAAATAAGTAGCTGGAATTTTGACTTTGTTGTCTTATTGCTTTGGGGGGAGGGGAGATTGTACAGAAACTAGTCCGCACATCCAAAGGCCATACACAAACACACACACAGACATTGTGGGGCTGTGTGTGTATATTTTTAATGGTACACATATCGGCGAAGCTCTTGTGCCTTCCGATCTAGACAACATGGGTTCAAACCTTCCAACTCCACAATTTATGAAAAGTCCAATGCCCTCGCCAAGAGTGACCTGAATCTCTGAGGGTATTAGGTTAACAGGGCTGCTTCTTTATTTGAGCGCCTGCTTCAGCTAGAATGTTTTGTTTAGGGCGTCACTGCCCTGCACGTGAGGAACCTGTGCCACGCCACAGGAAACCAACCGTGCATGCCCCCCACTCTCAGAGAGTCTCCAAACAACCTACTCGCCCAGGATCTTTGGATGTGAAGTCAACTTTATTGGAGGTTTGGGGGAGATGGTGGAAAGTTTATCTCATAGCAATTCATACAACTTTAAATCTCCATTTCTCCCTTATAAGTCCCTTGCCTCTCCATTTTGTTGTTCTTCCATCTTAGCTCTTTTCTTTTTTGTCTGCTTCCTCCTTCATAGAAGCTTAAAAACTGTTAAGCTAAAAAAAAAATGATGGGAAATTTCTCATCATATTTTGCAGAACAACTCTAAATTCCCCATTGTATTATGTGGAACATTAAGCTATCTCCATCCCCTAACCTGAAACGCAGCTGCAAACAACATTGCTCATCTAAGACTCCGGAGGAGCTCTGATGCCCAGGTATGGGCCCGGCTGACTTGGCTGACTGAGTCCTCAGACAAGGACTAAAACACCAGCAGTCGATGTCTCCACCTGGGGAGGTTACAGCTGATTGCTATGGTCCTCTTTGTGCTTTCTCATATTTTTCAAATTGTTGACCACACTCTTGATGCAGGCAAAAGTAAATAATCAAATGCTTTAAAAATGTTCTGGAAAAATAAATCCAGGCTCTTGTGGAAAATAGTTTCTTGGAGGGCATATGTAAAGGGAATTTGAAAAAAGATGAAGTTGATGCTAAGAGCAGGGTTTGGGAAAGTTTTCCTATAAAGGGCCAGAGAGTAAATATGTTAGGCTTTGTGGGCCAAATAATAATAGTCTCTGTCACAACTATTCAACTCTGATGTTGTTCCAGAAAACACTCATAGACAACACAGAAACAAATGAGCCTAGCTGTGTTCCAATAAAACTTTATTTACAAAACTAGGTGGTAAGTCTGATGATTCAGTCTACTACCTGCCACCTGCCCCTGATAAGAGGATGTGTCAAAGGTTGATCAAGCTATGTATGGACTTGATGGGAGCTTGGGTGACACTCTCAGAGAGGGGAAAGTTGAGATGATGTGGTAAAACCATTTTATAGCTTTCATAAAATTTAATTGTTTCTCTTTTTAGTATCTTTCAGGGTAAGTTTAGAAAGAAAAAAATTTTGTAACAGAGTAGTCACCCTTTCTCCCATAGATATGGAAGCATAAAATCGAGAGTGGGGAATATGTAACAGAGGGAAGAGCCAGAAGAAGGAGAAAAAAAAAAGATT
This sequence comes from Mirza zaza, assembly GCA_008750895.1. NCBI lineage: Eukaryota > Metazoa > Chordata > Mammalia > Primates > Cheirogaleidae > Mirza > Mirza zaza. Next base: position 6,524 of record VSMD01077278.1, on the reverse strand, counting down.
TTCTGTCTCTAAGCTTTAAACTTAGCCTGGCCTGCATCCCTGAGGCAGATTAAGTATTTTGTTAAAAGAAATAACTCCCGGCCGGGCGCGGTGGCTCAAGCCTGTAATCCTAGCTCTTTGGGAGGCCGAGGTGGGCGGATCGTTTGAGCTCAGGAGTTCGAGACCAGCCTGAGCAAGAGCGAGACCCCATCTCTACTATAAACAGAAAGAAATTAATTGGCCAACTAAAATATATATAGAAAAAAATTAGCCGGGCATGGTGGCACATGCCTGTAGTCCCAGCTACTTGGGAGGCTGAGGCAGCAGGATTGCTTGAGCCCAGGAGTTTGAGGTTGCTGTGAGCTAGGCTGATGCCATGGCACTCACTCTAGCCTGGGCAATAAAGTGAAACTCTGTCTCAAAAAAAAAATAACTCCCAGGTGGGTGGCTGGCAGAGTTCATAGGTTTTGGCAAAGATGGGATGATTAGAATAACCACAATAGCCTAGAAGTGAGAAGCCATGTATTTCTGCCTATGTTCAGGAAATTTGGATGTTGAGATGAGAAGGTCTACCATTTTTCCTCCTTTGCTGGCAAAATAAAATCTCTTTCCCCATCCCTAAAATCTTGTCCTCGTTTTTCTGATTCATCCTTGTGGACAAGTGCCGAGTTTTTGGTAACAAGTTGGCTCCTTCAAAAATTTAAGCTTAAAAGGAGTTGGGAGATAAAAGTGATAGGTTCAAAGAAAAATTAAGTTGGATTAGAGAAAAATACACATAGGTCTATCTGGTAAAGAAAAACTCCTCCGATTAGAGGAGAGGCAACATTAGGCAAAGACTGCTGGCCATGGTCTCAGGAATCCTAAGCACACATCTGGCCTCTGGCAGGTATTTTTTGATGTTCAAATCAGTCAGCCTCTCAGGAGCTCAAGGCTTTTTCTAGAAAATCATAAAGTTACACTAGGTGAAGCCAATGTCCTTTCTCTCTCTAGGATTCCAGGAGAGTCTCTCAGAATCTCACAGAGAACTAGAGAGGGACACAGGGCTCTATTTTTCCCCCTTTTCTCTTCTCAGATTTAATAAATATATTGAGTGATTCCCATGCCCCAGGTGGTTGACTCTACATTGTCTTATGTCACAGCTCTCCTCCCTGGACATGTCCAGGTGACCTCAGAGGTTGGGTATAATTATTGTAATCTTTTAATAAATAACCCAGACTTCTTAGCAGGCAAATGGCTTGCCCATGATTGTACAAATAGCAAGAGAACTGAGAGGCGAACTCTAGGCCCACCATTTTAGGCTGTAGCAGTAATTCCATTTAACCGTAGCTCCACACCCTCTATTTTTTTCAGGAAAGGAAAAATTGAACATTGAAAGGCAAATGGGAATTTTTTCTGAGAGTGCAAATGGGAGAAGTCAGTAGGAAGTTTACAAAGTATATATTGGAGGTATGCATAATTGAGGGAAACCTTTGACAGTAAGAGTAGGTTTAACATAAGTTAAAGGCAATTTTCTACATACGCCTATAAAATAGGAACTGTGTTAGGTTGGGAGAGGACTAGTTGTTAAAAAGAGTGTGCAGGAGGATCCGGAAGTCAATTCCAATCTGTACCTGGGGGACTCTAAAGGAACAAAGTCTTCCAAAGGAGGGAGAAGTGCATCCTCCAAGTTTACTTCCCAAATCTGGGACAGCCTTACTACTTCTGCAGCTATGCTTTACAAGGAAAAGGATGGGCTTCCTGGGGACAAACTATGATTTCTAAAAGAGGAAAAAATTCTGCATCCTTTTCCTACTGCTTTCTGACCTCTTACTGGCACCCTAATGAAGATCAATCGATTGTTTTAGATCTCACAGGGACAGGACAGAGGGCGGGAGTAGGTGATGCCTCACTCATAAAAGGAAGTGGATATCGTCTTTGAAGATGGCTTCAGACACAGCAGTGGCCAGTGACAACCTTTTGCTGTCCATTACTGACCTTTTGAGTAAAAGAACTGGCTGTAGCTAAGCATCAGGCTTTTGTCAGGAAATATGTTCTAGCTTTCCTTTTCCTTTTATATCTTCTGTGCGTGCATGCGTACGTGTGCGCGTAAAAGTTTTCCAGTGACAAAGGTCCTTTCACTGTCACTAATGGAAGCGGGAGAGACCATTACAGAACACGGATGGCATCGTGCCCAGGAAATCATGTTCTTGTTTAGAGCCGGATAATTATGGTGAACAGAGAAGTCCTAGCTGCTATCAGCTATCAATGTGCCCTTTGGGGCATCCTGACAAGGAAGTAACTGTCAGTTGGGAGAAAAATGAGTCAAAGTAGCATAAACAGAGTGAGTTGAGGGGAAAGGAAGATGGACGAAATGTGCAGAAAGACAGTTATCCTTTCCAGTCAATACAGTCATAAACCCTGCCCCATATTTCTGACTTAAGACATTCACCTGATGCTTTTTGGGTGAGGTCAGCAGGTTGGTCAGTGTAGAAGTGAATACAGCTCACTCTCTTTGCTGTCCTACCTGTTCCTGCACCATCATTTTCCACGAGGAGGATTACAAAGGTGACTTGCATTTGACAGTTCAGACTGACCGGCTGAAGTCCCCACTGTGTCAACAGTGGCACAAACTATTATGATGTATGAATTTAGGAACTGAGGCATTTTAGTGGAAATTTCCTGCCTCTCAAGTTAGGATGAGCTTTGAGACTGAAGACTAGTCTATATGGTAATACTCTGAGAACCTCAAATCATCATTGTACTTCAGTAACCCTTTCAGGGTAGGACTCAGGCAGGTGAGAACATCCCTAAGCTGACTAGACCAGTCAGGGGACACATTTGAATCAGATCACATTAAAAGGGTATTTAACTCCAAAGTGTTTAAAATTGGGAGAGAATGAAAATTAGCTGGGTTTTGATTAGCCATGCTTAGATGGGTAAATTGCAACCATGGCGACATGGGAAAGTCCTGAATAGGTGTCATGTTTGGCCAATTTAAAGGGGAAAAGTGACCCTGCCAGGCTAGGTTAAAAGTGCCCTGCTGAGAGGGATGGACTCCCCATAGGATACTGAGGAAGAAGCAGAACAAGGAAATTCATTTAAATGCCTTCATGGAAAGGTGACTCTCAGAACTTTCCCAACCACTTGCTGCCTTTTTCCATCCCACATCACCTTCTCTCCTCACGCATCTTCCTAAAGTTTTCATTTTCTACATCAGCACCCAGGAGGCATGTGCTCACCCTTCCTTGCTCGGTTTTTCCTTCTCTCACTTAGAGAGTGCAGCAGTAATATAAAGAAAGCTTAGATCCTAGGCTCCCAAATAACCTCTATTTTATCAGATTTCTCTGAGTCAGTTGGGTAGCAAGGTTAAACTGAGGAAAGGACTGACACAAAATTCTCTGAGGAAAATTCCTTCCATGGCTCTGCTCTCTTTGGTCTTAAAAGAAGCGGCAAAAGAAAAGAGTGACATCAAATACCAGTGTAGCACATTTTAGGAGAGATGTAGCTTCTAGCTTTAGTGATTATTTTGTGTTTACAAAATACAACCACTTTTATGCAAACCCTGAAAAAAGGAAGACTTGGATACCCTTAAGCTGTAGTCAAATATTTGAAGGCTATTGTAAAGAAGAGTGCTGAATTTATTCTCATTACTCTAAAGGAAAGAACCAGAACCCATGTGTAGAATTTATAGAAAAAAATATTTTGACTCAATATTAGAAAAAGGAATTGCATTCACTGCTTCAAACAGTAGTGAACCTCCCAGCACCAAAAATGTTCAAGCAAAACGACAATCTGGGTTGTATTAGTCAGGGAAGGCTTAGTGGAAGTAAAAAGTAAACCCAAAAGATTCAATAACTCAAAGAACATTGAAGTTTGTTTATTTTCCTCTCCTGTAACAGAGCAGGTATTCAGGTTAGTGGGGTTGTTCTCCCTCAACTCCCCCAACCCTCACCTCATAGTCATTCAACAACTCAGGCTGACAACTATTAATACTTTGGTGTGCCTGAGATGTCCTGGACATCACCATGCCAGTGCCCTGGAGTGAGGAAAGAGCATGTAAATGACACAGCAGAGGTGGTTATGGGCTAGGCCTGGAAGTGGCACACACACCCCATCTCCCCCACCAATCCCATTGCCTTGGATAGAACTCAGTATTGTGGCGATAACTAACTGCCAAGGAGACAGGGAGACATGATCTACCTGGTGATCTTGGACAAGCTATTTAATATCTCAGTCACACATCTTTCAACTTTAAAAATGAAGCTATCTCAAAAAGGACTATCAAGAAAGTGAAAAGACAACCCCCCAAAATAGAAAAAAAATGCAAGTCGTATATCCGCTAAGGGTCTATATCCAGAATAAATTTAAAACATTATAACTCAACCATAAAAAAGAAAACTCAGTTAAAATGTGGAAAAGATTTGAAAAGAGATTTCTCTAAAAAACTATACAAATGGCCAATAAGCAGAGGAAAACAGCTTAACATCTATGTGCATCAGGGATATGAAAATCTAAACCACAATGAGATACTACTCCAAACCTGTTAGGAGGGCTGGAATAAAAAAGATAGATAGCAAGTGTCGACCAGGATGTGAGGAAATTAGAAGCCTCATACAACACTTCTGTGAATGTAAAATGGTACAGATGCTTTCAAAAACTTTTTGACAGTTCCTCAAAATCTTAAACATAGAGTTACCATAAGATCCAGCAATTCGAGCTTCCTCCCTCTGCGCCCCTCGGTTCGCTGGGTTCGCGTCCCCAGCACGCGCGGGCTTCCCGGAGCGCACAGCCCCGGGCGTCAGCGAGCGGGGCAGGGCGCCCGGCTCTCTCCCGGGCCCCGGGCCTCGCCTTGGCTGCTCCGGGCTCTCGCTCCTCCTGCTGCCGCTGACGGGGCTTCTTTCCGAGCCCTAGGAAGGCGGTGTCAGGCGAACTTCATCCTGACAGGAAAGCAGCGGGTTTCCGAGCGATGGACCCCATGAGCCAGCTGGCCTCGGCGGGGCGCGTTCCGGGCGCTGAAGGAGCCGCTCGCCTTCCTGTGGGCGCTGGAGCTGGGGAAAGCATTTGGGAACTGAGAAGAGAGAGAAACGTATTACTCATTCTAGTTCAGCTCCCCAAATAGTAAGACCTTCAATCACCTTGAGAAGAATCAGTCTCTCCAGATAGGACCCACCTAGAAGATGGCGGATGAGAAACACCGCCAGACAGAGTGTCTCTGAAGAAAAGACAGATTCTAGCAGAAATTAGAAGAAAGCAAGAAGACGAGCCTACATCGGATGAGGGTCGGCAGGAGGAGTACCTGAGACCACGGAACACTCCACGAGAGGAGGTCGCGGAGGAGAACTGGAGGCTGGGACCCCCGGAGCAGCCCAGAGACCAGCGGGAAGGGTAGGTGGATCTGCCATTTCCCCTCCCCTGCATCCCGGACTGCTGGTGGGCTCCCCAGCAAGCGGAGGGACCTGCGGACACCAGCCCAGCAACGGCCGCCACCAGTGAGCGGTAAGCCTGTAGCGGACGCGGCACCAGGCTCCCAACTCCCTCGGGGCACCTCTGTGTGCACAGACCCCAGCCACGCGGCAGACGCCATATTGCCTCCTCCTCCCCTCCCCCGACCCTACCCGCGGCTGCCCAGAGAGACAGAGAGACAATATAGCCACCAGCCGGAGGCACCTCCAGGGAACGAGACCTTCCCTTTTGGGGCCCTACAGCTGTCTAAGGGGAACTCAGACTGTGAGCTCTCTGCCCGCCAGCCCTCCCAGGTGCTGCTGGCACGGTGATCCCAGGAGAACCGGGCAGAGCCTGAGGTTGAGAGACATAGACCCAGCTTGGGATCCCTGTGGGTGAATGGGGACAGGCACTTGTCTCCCTGGTGGGGACAAAGTTTGAACTCTGGGACCCAGAGGTCAGACCTGCAGACCACATCCTGTGCACCGAGGCCTCGCATTGCCCGGGGCACAGAAGGGATATACGTGAACAGCCTGCTGAGGTGTGTGTGCCTTCAGGGGCAGATCGGCATCCTAGAGGGCAACCCTCCCCCCAAAGGGAGGCCGTGCGCCCAGCCCAGGTGGCGTTCCTACGCAGGGAACCTCCCCGCTGGCATCACAGCCAGGGGAGGCCTGGTAGCGTGTGGTCTGGCCTGCTGACAGGGGCCCAGGAGTAGCCGCGGAGTTGGGGACAGTGGAAAGAGGCCAGGCCTGCTCCAGACTGCGGGTCTCGGACAGCCCCACCCCCACACGCAGACTCTCTGACTGAGCGGGGCCATTCCAGCCCCTCCCTGTCAGCTTTGCCTGGAAGCAGAGAACAGAACTTTGACCCCTGCTGACAACATTGGTGGTGCCTGAGGGCGGGCTTACCCAACTCAGCTCCGCCCAGACTCTCTCCTAGACCAGCCCTCACTGAAGGGGAGAAAAGGACACACCTGGAAGTCCCAGGGCCCCACCCACCACCTGAGGCACTAGAGTTCTGTCTTCAGGAACAAGAGCTGATAACAGGACACAAAAACAACAGCGTAGCCTGTTCCTCTAAGCAAGCACCACCTACTGACAGGGAGAGCATCCTGCACACCCTTT
>VSMD01077261.1:0-59718 GCA_008750895.1 Mirza zaza | reverse complement strand
TAGGTTACTCAATATTCATCCCAACTTTTTACTTCCATCCTTCCGTTCCTTTACTTCAGAGTCTGGGAAGCTAAAGACTCATATGCTCAAGCAGATGTCTGCTGGGGATTTGGGAGGAAATCTTGGCTTCCTAATTACAGGAGCTATTCCTTCCTTATCTACATGCCCTGTTTCTCCTTATTCCTTCCTGAATGTAATGGCTGGAGCTATGGTGATTATCTTGTGACCATGATGGAAAGACCAAGATATTTTCACAAATGTTAGCCCTGCTATTATAGGAGATATGTAATGAAGGCTCAAACTATTTGGGGAGTATTTAAGGAATCCTACAAGTTCTAGACGATTTAGGAATATTTGGGTACAGAGACGTTGAGTTGCTTCTGTCTGATTTTTGTTCCTAAACTCAGAAATTTTGTCACCAGTAATTGCAAATATAGATCACAATTCTCCTGACGTGATATTCAAGAAAATGGTGTAAGATGGTACTTCATATGCACATTTTTGAAAATATACCACATTATTCACAAGCATCTCATTGAAATAAACGAGCAAAGGATGGTAATGGGAATATACTAGAAAACGCTCACTTTTATGTGAGCCTTAAGTAGAATGCATCTGCCTTAAGTAAGATGAATATGCATTAAGTAAAATGCGTATATTGTCTTAGTGAGGTTCTTTCTTATTTTATACAGTCATGCATGCATAATCTCAACTATTCTAACTCTGCCTCTTGCTATAAGGTCTTCAGTTTGTCAGCCATGAAATCTTCTGTTACGGGTTTGTTCAGAAACAATCTCCAGAGGAAATTCTGTGTCTGTGTCGCGGGAGTCTGCTGTGGGCGTGAGTGAAGAGAGAGGCAGAAGGGGTAATGTGAAAAGCATAGCACCTGTGAGGTCCCTTCATGGCCATTTCTTCTCTTCATCAAGGACCTTGCTCTCTCAGTCAGATGGTATCAAGTGAATCAAGAAGAATGACATTTGTTCTAACATTCCACGGTGAGCAAGTAAAGAGCTGGTGACATGTGCCCATCCCTTTGTTCAAGGACAGCCCTGCCTGCTTCCCACAGAGCTTGTCAGAATATTCACAGTATTCACAATGTCTAACTGTGTCATGAAAATGGTGAGAACACTGTGCTTTGTCGCCCCTGACTCGCCTTAAACCTCTCCCTGCTAATTGGCCCTGGCTGCCAGGTGCTGGTGTGGATTCTAGATAGGGTAACCAACTTCTCCTAAGCTGCCTGGGACATCTCTGGTTTTAGCATGGACAATCCTTCATTCCAAGGAAACCCTCAGTCTGAGTCAAATTGGGAAGCTAATCACCCTGGTTCTGGACAAGCTACGGATGCATGGAGAGGTTGCTTGTGGCACAACTCTCAGCCTCAAGGTGTTTTTGTCTCATTTTTGTTCTTAAACACAGAAATTCTTTCACCAGTAATTGCAAATACAGATCACAATTCTCTTGATGTGATGATCAAGAAAATGGTGTACAATGGTACTTCACATGCACATTTTTTAAAATATATATTTGCATGTCATCTTTGTTTGTGAATAATGTTAAGATGACAAACAAAGATGACATGCAAATATATGGGCAGCATTGCATGAAGTCCAGGCTCAGGTGGCTGGAGCTTTACTGAGATCTGGCAATACAGGCAACTATAGCTTTCTTATTGTGAACAGCCAACTTTACAATAAGTAGTAAAGCTTAATATAATAAAGTTTGTTATTTAACATAACTTAATATAACAAAAGATTATTATAAATGTTTCCTTACAAAAACTCAAAGAAGAAAGTAACCAAATAAATATTGAGTTAGCTAGAGGAGATAAAATTTTAAAAATATTAATACTTAAAGATGATATCATACAGTATTATAGCAAATTTTTCCAGAGGAAGAATATATCTTTGCAAATCACAAAATGCAAAATTAAAAGTGAGGTTTAAAGGTTCAGCAGAAACTTAAATGAATGAATACTCTCTCTCAAGAAAATGAAGGAGACCTCATAGGAAATTAAATCTAGATGGGGAGAGACAGTTTAGAGAAACCCAGAGAAATTTCCCAAGCCAACTGAAGTCTTGCCCCTAAAGAGCTAGAGAACTCTAGTAAAAAAGCTACAGCTCTAAGAGAAGAAATGAAAATATTCCTTAATTCTTTCAAATGCCAACAGATTGCCCTTGATAGAGAAACTCCTAGTAAGTGGTTGAGAGTTTAGGCTGGGAAGACTGGTCAAATAAACCCCAATGAATTTAGAAAAGAAAGTGCACATAGCAGACCAAAATTCCCTGAAACAGATATTAAATTTGGGCTTTTATAAAAGATATTCAAGATCTTGGTAATTTCAGATCAGCATCTGGCAGAGACTTAAGAGAATAAGGGAATTCTCTAGGTTACCAGATTTCTGAGGCCAGAGGCATGTTCTGCTGGGATGACCCAGGCACTCATGGTCCAAGGTGTATTATGTGGACCAGATGTCACTTCCACAGAATTTAGATCCTACGATGAAGATTTCTCCATCAAGGCAATCACATCCTAGAACAACTCTTCTTCCTGAAAGGAAGAGCAGAGTTTACCCTCTTGTTCCCAGCTTCACTTTTCTTTCCAGACCAGCAGGACACTTGAGTTTTAGTGGATCGAATAACCCAAGATCCTGAAAAATGGTGGTAATGATGCCTTTGATATTTTATGGTCTCCTGATATGTTGCAAGTGATGCAGATGAACCAGGATTTATTTTCCGCCTCATGAATCATTAGGAGGCACCACTAAGAATTAATCCCTGGGGACAGGTCATAGGAGAGGATCTCTTATTCTTCCTCTCCCCAGGAGGGGCTTCTATAACAAAATACCACAGAGTGGGGGGCTTACACAACAGAACTGTGAGAAAACAAATTAGCTCCCACAGTTCTGGTAGCTAGAAATCTAAGATCAAGATGCCAGCAGGGCTGGTTTCTGGTGAGGCTTCTCTTCCTGGCCTGCAGACAGCTGTCTTCTGCCTATGTTCTCCCAAGACTCTGTGTGTGTGTGTGTGTGTGTGCGCGCGCGCGTGCGTGCGTGTTTGTGTGCAGAGACAGAGTGCACTTATGTCTCTTTCTTCTTTAATAAGAACACCAGTCCTATTGAATAGGGCTTCACCCTATGATGTTATTTAATCTAAAGGAGTTTTCTTGTCATTCTGTACGAGCACTACATGTCCCCACTCACCACCAAGTTCTGAAAGTGAGTCTCCTTCAGGGCTGTGTTCACCCTCCAAGGTGCCTCCTTCTAAAGGTCTACAACCAGAACAATATTATTCATTTTAGTTAAACTACTGGTATTTAAGCAATTGTACAATTATTTAAATTGAAACTTAATAGTATAATATACTTCACAGGACTGTGTTTTATAAATAAAAATATAAAGAAGTCTATAAATTATTTGCATTTTACAATTATCTAGGTAGTACATATATTGTATTCATATTGCATTCTGATTTCATTAACTAGTCCTCCATAACATAAACCATTATACTCGGCATTTTGCATAAGCACTTCAGCAATTAGACTTATTTAAAATGTTAAAGGCCATACCAGGTTGCCAAAAATTATATTTAATATTGTTAAAAAGACAATCGTGGAAGTAGCTTGAAGTTTACCTAAATAAATTTGCATTGGCTAAGAAGAATCAATGTAACATATGGAAAGCAATCAATGTAATATACCACATTTACAAAATGAAAAAAAATAATACATGATTGTTTCAATTAATTCAGAGAAAGCATTTCACAAAATAAACACTCTTGATATAAAATTCAACATTCATTATAAAAATACTCAACAAATTAGAAACAGAAGGAAACTACTTCAACATAGTAAAAGCCATATTTAAAAAAAATTCACAGGTAATATCATAATTAATGGTGAAAGATTGGTAGCTTTTCCGGTAATATCAGGAATAAGGCAGGAGGTATGGCAGGAAAAGCACAGGTAACAACAAAAAATAGATATGTTTAGACTCCATTAAAATTAAAAGCTTTTCTGACTCAAAGAACACTATCAACAGAGTGAAAAGGCAACCTATGAAATGAGAGAAAATATTTGAAAATCATGTATATAATAAGAGATTGATATCCAGAATATATAAAGAACACCTACAACTCAACAACAAAAAATGAAACAACTCAATATAAAAATGGGAAAAGAACTTGAGCAGATATTTCTCCAAAGAAGATATACAAATGGCCAATAGGCACCTGAAACTATGCTCAACACCACAAATCATTAGGAAAATACAAATCAAAATTCACAGCCATTAGTATGGTTATTACCAAAAAGTAAGAAAATAACAAGTATTGGTGAGGATATGAAGAAATTGAAACCCTTGTACACTGCTGATGGGAATATAAAATAGTGAAGTCACTATAGAAAACAGTTCTTCAAAAAATTAAAAACTGAATTACTATATGACATTAACACATCAATTTCATTTCTGGGTATATACCCCAAAGTATTGAAGCAGGAAATTGAATTGATATTTGTACACTTATGTTCATGGCAGCATTATTTATGATAACCAAAGGGTGGAAGCAACCCAAGTGTCCATCCATAGATGAGTGGATAAACAAAATGTAATATGTAGATACAATAGGATATCATTTATCCTTATAAAAGGAGGAATTTCTGACATATACTATAACATGGATGAACCTTGAGGACATTATGCTAAGTGAAATAAGCAGCCACAAAAGGGTAAATACTATATGATTCCATCCCACTTATGTAAGTTACCTAGAGCAGTCAATTATAGAAAAAGAAAGTAGAAGCATGGTTGCCAGGGGTTGCCAGGGGCTGAGGGAAGGGGAGAAAAGGGGTTTATCATTTAACAGGTTGGGAGTTTCAGTTTGGGAAGATGAGAAAAGTCCCAAAGATGGATGATGGTGGTTGGTGCACTACATTCTGAAAGTACTTAATGCCACTGAAATGTATACTTTAGAATGGTAAATTTTGTTATGTATTTTCTACCACAATAAATGGTCATAAAAATCAAACATGGTTCTTATTATCAAGTTGCCTGATCACCCACTTTTTCCTTTTTCCAGAAAAAGAAACTATTATATCTTATCTCAATATGATGATTGCAAAGATTTTCAGACAACCAGTTGATCTCCTTTTAAAGCTTAAACAAGTTAATTAAGATTCTCAAAAAATAGTTTTCTCATCTTTGTCCATTGCTTTAGATGCTATCTCTCTTTATGGTTCTTTAAATACGCATTAATATGAAAACGAGGAGTAGCTCCTTCACACATTTTCATTGCTGGATTTGGAGTGTGAAGGTGAAGTGGATATAATGAAACCTGCTTTGATTCCCACAGCTACTTAAGGCCTGAGTTGATTGCAGACTTTGAAAGCTGCACTGCTGGGTGAAATAAGGTGAGGGAACAGCATGAGCTGCAGGGAAATGAGCTCACCTTGAATTTGAGACTGTGGCTGCTTTTCAGCATGATTAATGGTCACTGGTCCCTGCTCACATCAATCCAGTCTCATTCCCACGCAGGAGAGAGCCAGCCTCAACAGCCCAGGAGTTAAATCTGGTCATGACAGCTGCTGCAAAGGCTGGCTTGGCCTGGAGAGGTCCCACCACCTGCTGCCATGCCACCTCTACCATGGTGCTTGCAGCCAAACAGCTGAGCAGGCACGGTGGTGACTGGCTGAGATGAGGCAAGGCAGGCCGGAGCAGAGGCGATTTACCTGGCAGAGTGGTGGAGGGCCAGACAGAAACGTTAGGAGCCCGGGACAAAACCTCACCCACTCCTATTCTGAAAACTGAGGTGAGTTACTCAATCTCTTTTAATTTTAGCCTCCTCTTCTGTAAAATGGGGTTAAGACTTGCCTGGTGGGTTTGTTTTCAGGATTGAATGCGATGGTACACACACATCCTTTGTCTAGCCCCATAGTTGGTGCCCAACAGATTTCAGTTTTCTCTGACTCTCCTTGCTTTTACATAGTATGATGATCCAAGTAGCACAATTAAATTCTTACCTTGGTACTTTTGCATGAACAGCTCCCTGTGCCTGGAATGTCCTCCCACTGCTTTGCAAACTACTATCAATTCTTTAATATGCAACTCAGATGGCATTTCCTTCCCTTTTAGGAAGGCCACTGTCGCCCTTTCTCTGGAGCCAAATGGAGCCAAATAGCTATCCCTCCTCTGCTCCCCTTCTGTGTCCTTGTTATAATTCTATGGTCAGGCTTTCTTACTGAATTGTTACTTCCTGTTTCTCTGTCCCCTGCACTCAGCATTGCCCTATCCTAGGCTTCAGCAAACTTTTTTGTACAGCGCCTGACTGTAAATATTTTAGACTTTGCAGGCCATATCGTCTTTTGCAACCACTCAGCTTTGCTGTTGTGCTGCAAAAGCAGCAGTAGACCCATGGGTCAGTGAATGAGTGTGGCTGTGTTTCCAATAGGCTGTAACTTATAAAAACAGGCAGTGAGTGGGCCAGACTCGTCCATGGCCTGTAGTTTCTGACCCCTGCTCTATCCTACCCATGTAACATGGAACTTGGTATAATGAATATTGGAAAAGTGTATTTGTTCCAAATCCTGAGCTCAAGCCTGGTTCTGAAATGTCCTCTTCCATCCAGGTGCTCTCTTCTTGTCTGAGATGCCCTCTGAATGCAAACAAAAATCTAATACGCCCCATTGCATGTACCTTCTGCTCCAGGGGCTAGATTTTGTGTTTTCTTGCTTGGGCCAAAAATGCAAGGACATATTTAATATAACAATGTGAAAAGGATGCTGTTTGTGGAATTAGAAGGCACAGGATGAGTTCCTACTTTGGGTACTTACTAGGTAATCTTAGGCTGTCTACATCACCCTTTGTGCCTAAGTGTCTTCATCTACAAGATGGCTTTGTGCCTACAGTGGAGAACTGTGATGGGGATCAAAATATCACACATGGTGCTGCTTTGTAAGCTGACTTGCTAGTCAAATGTGTGGTGTAATTATCATTATTATTATTAGACTCAGACTATAGTCTTCTCCCATCCTTCACACCCTGAGCTAGTAAGAGGGGCATGCATTCATTTGTTCATTTATTCATTCACTTATTTAACTACATATTTAAGATTGGAAAGTTGTCAAATAAGGAAAGAAACTATCCTAATGGGCCAACACAGACTCAAAGAACATTTCAAGCACTATCTAATTGATCTTTCTTCTTGTATAGTTCTATTTTTATATGATCTGGTGATTTGGCTACTGAACAGGGGCCTAAGATGCGAGAAACCAGAGTGCTTGCCTGGGTGTTTAGATTGTGAGAAGCAGTAAGTCATACATTGTCTACAAAGCCCCATTTGTAGACCAGCTGATGTAACAAAGATTTTTTCCCTTCCACCAAGGTCTATTCTCCCTTTTCCCCCAAGTCATGGGCACACTTCCCATACCTTGCAGGAAGAGGTTGCTATGAAACTTAGTTATAGTCAGTGAAGTATAAAAAGAAGTAGAATGCAACACTTCTAAACTGACTCATAGGAAACACACACACACACACACATACACACACTGCCATGCATTCTTCTTGCTTTTCCACTTGCCCATGGCCTGTGGGGTACTGATGAGAGCAGCCCTGGAAGGCACATGTTAACAACAGCATCCTGGATCCCTTAATGACCCAGTGGAGTAGAGCTTCCCCTGACTTGAAACCTTCACTTTGGGCAGTTAACTGAGCAGAATATGAACTACTTTATGTGCTGTGTTGTGTTTTCAGCCACTGAATTTTAAAGCCTATGGATTATAGCATTTTCTCACTAAAATGACATAGGTATCTCTACTGTTTTTACTTCCTTCCTTCTTGCCTTCCTTTCCTTCCATCTTCCTGCTGCCTTAGTCTTTGGCAAGTTGCACAAATCCATACCCCTCAAAGTGAGATGTACTTTGGGTTAAAACTTTTCAAATTTTACAACATTAATGTGGCATACAAAAGCTGATCCTTGCTGAGGCCTGAAGCTTATGTAATTTGGGGTGCTTCTTCAAATAAAAGATGACAAGATTTTGAATACAAAATTATATACAAAATCTCTGAAACCTAAGCTTCATCAGCTTCACAGTAAATACCCCACTGGTGGTATATCCACAGTGTTATCCATGGTGTACACAGTCATGCAATCTGGCAATTCTGGTTGAAGCTCCTCATAAAATATAGCAATATTTATTCACAAAAGGTATGAATTTCCTACCTGAGATCAATAAGGACTATACATATATAGCTTTTCAATAATTTAGGTGGTATTTTTCTTCTAAATTCTTAAGGTTAGATTTTGTCTAGCTGTCAATGAGTTTTTAAAAATACAGTTTTGGGGCAGGTGGGAGGTGGGAGGAGGGGATGGTATTTACATACATGATGAGTGCGAGGTGCACTGTCTGGGGGATGGTCATGCTTAAAGCTCTGACTCGAGTGGGGCGGGGGCGTAGGGGCAATATACGTAACCTTAACATTTGTACCCCCATAATATGCTGAAATAAAAAAAATACAGCTTTTGGAACTTTTTGGATTTTGGAATTGTAAATATGGAATCTGTATAACACCTGATTAGCCCTTCTTAGGCACTGTGAGGAGAGGAGGGTACCTATGTACAATCTAAGCCCTTTCATTCAAGGAGTCTACAACCTCATTAGTAAATAGAACAGAAAGAAACACAACCATAATGTGATTACTGCCCCAAGAGTAGCTCACATGGGGAGTGGATGAAAGACTTGTGCAGCCCATAAGAGCTTCCTGTTGGTAAGCATAAAGTTCTTAGGGAACCAGGGATCCTAGGAAGTCTCTGTTCCCACTCACTGTAACATTTCCCGAAGTCTACCTAGATGACGTGGCAGGTTCAAATGTCCTAAAAGTGAACCAGTGAGAAGCAAACTGATTTAAGAAGCAGACAAACCTTATCTCAAACACTGATTCTTCCATATATTAATTGTGACATTGGGTAAGTTATCTAATTCTTTTGAATAAGTAATTATAATTCATGAGTTGCAACAATAGTTATATTACCGGCTAACACTTGTTGAGTCCTTACTATTTCTCAAGTGTTGTAATAGGTGCTTGACCTGGATGATCTCTGTGAATCTGCCCAGTTATCCTGAGAGGCAGATTTATTACCATGTTAATACTAGAGAATGGAAGATCAAAGAGCTTTAGAAACTCATCTATGATTCGGGTCTGTTGGATTCGAAAACCCAAGCATGGGACTGTCCCTCTGACCCTCCTTGAGACAAGTAATAATATAAAAATAACCCAGCAAGTCACAAACATAAAATTTGCTAAAGTTTCTCCAAAGCTTCAAAATTTTCTGCCCTAATCTCATTGGACCCGTACACTTAACGTCTTCTCTTAGCTTGATCTTTGCCTTTCCAAGATGGCATTATCCTAGATTTTAAGGCAAAAATCATAAAAAATAAACAGCATAAGTAGTAATTAGACCATGACTAGTTTTTGTGACCTTCAAAATATCTTTAAGAGTTTTTTATATTTTAATTTGGAATTAATAATTTTGTACACAAATCTGTTTTTCAGGCCTCTCTTGAGAACTTGAGGGGTGTGACAAGGCTGGGATTGCATTTTTACATAACAACTGGCAGCCTCCCAAAATCCCGAGGAGATTCCCTTGTTATACTTTTCCATAGCACCTTGTGCTTTTCTTTATAGCATTTAAAATAGTTCATAATTTTACATTTATTTCTGTAAACATATATATACTACTTGTTCCCCTGACTTGAAAGTAAGCTTCATGTCTGATTTGCTTTTACTGCATACTAAGCAACTAACAGAAAACCCAGTCCAAAGGTGACAGTCAGCGAATACTTGTTAAAGTAATAAGCACCTCTAAATTAATAAGGAAGGAAGGCAACATGGAGGTGGAGGGTTCGTGTGTCCATTTTGCACTGTTACTATGATAATTCTTTGTACTGTGTGCCCTTCAACATGGAGCTGTCTTCAGCTTTTTCTGAAGAGTGGATCCAAATGGCCAAGACCAACTGCTGTCTAGATCCAAATGCTGTTAGTATAATGACTTCATAGCGATATCTTTCTGTCACTTAATGACCCTAAACATTAAAGAAATTAGAATTGGCAGGATCTGTGGGGCTATTGTTTTTTAACTTACTGGGATTTCCAAATGGTAGCTTTGTGCTGCCAGCTAGTATAATAGTAAGGATTTATAGGCAATAAAACATAGCTAGGTCCCCAATCGTAAGAGTTATCATGAGCTGCACATGGGAAAACAGTCTCCCATTTATGTTGCCTGATGAGAAATGATTGACCATAATCGCATCTTGATTTCATAGACCAGCTTTCTTCAGAGGACCATAAGGTCTGTAAGCATATGGTTTATGATATTACTAACAAGCATCAACTGTGACACACATAGACAGGGAAGGTCTCTCACCCAGCCTTCTGCAGAACACACAGCATATTAATACTTTACTGTTTGGGGTTTTTGTTATTTGACTGAAGTTATCAATCTAACAAACTGAGCAACTACCAAGGGTCCAACACTATGCACAGGACTAAGCTCCCCAATGTGGTACAAGAACCTCTGCAGGTGACACAATGGATATGTTTTCCAGTAAGTACTTCTTAATCCTCGCAGGTGGCAAACTTCTCCAAGTCATCTTCTGTGTTCTTAGCACTTTGACAATTCTCTTGCCCCACGTGTTCAGCCTCATGTGAGAATCAGGCATCCCTGGTTCATTGGAGAGTCACAGGTGTTCATAGCAGATGGATGTGAGTGTGCCCTGGGTCCACCCTCACTGGCTGTATGAAGGGGCACATCATTCTCTTATTCTCAGCTTTCTCATCTTCAAAATAAAAAATAATGTCACTTTGCATAGTTGGGTAGAATATTTAGGACATTGTACATAAAGCACTTAACTATAGAGATAGTATTAAATAAATATTCAATTCCTTCTATTCTGGAATGCAGGAATGTGCCCTCTGGATCTGCTTCACTCAGCTCTTGGCAGAGTTCCTATGAATTGGAGATCGATAAAAACTTACGAAAGGAAAGAAGGGAGGAAATTTGAAGTCATTAAATGATGCTGGTCGTTGCATGGCAGCAGGAACTAAACTAGGAAATCCAGACATTCTCAAAACTAATCCAGAAACGAAAATATGCTTGAGACATATGAAAGGATATTTCTTGACAAAAGGATCCCATGGTCACCACAACCCCCATCGGTATATTTGGTGTCATAATGTATATGTTGATTTTTGCCCTCAGTTCCTGGCCCATAACTCCCAAGTCCCTGTTACAATGTTGGGGAGCTTTCAGCCTCAGGAGACAGAATCTCTCTCTTTGACCTTCTCCTGGTCTTCTTTCATCTGCTCAAGGCAGGGCTCTAATCTGATTGTGGGTCAAAAGATCCTCATTCCAGAGAGGGTCCTGCTCCTGCCTTGGAGGAAGGAATGCTGCACAGAGAGTCCAGGAAGAGTCTGAACAGACAGGACTTGCTGGGTGTAGATCATGAGCTTTTTGTCCAATCATATTTCTGCACGGTTGTCAATCATGCCTACATAATGATGCCTCCATAAAATCCCAAGAGGGCAGGGTTCGGAAAGTGTCCCAAAAGCTGAACACGCAGAAGTTTCTGGAGGGTTTCCACCTGAGGAGAGCAGGGAAGCTCAGCGCCTTCCCACACCTCTCCCTATGCATCTCTTCATCTGCGTTCTTTGTAGTATCCTTTACAACAAACCACTAAATGTAAGTGTTTCCTTGAGTTCTGTGAGCCACTCCAGCAAGTTAATTGAACCCAAAAATAGTGTCATGGGAACCCCAACTGAAAGCCAGTTGGTCAGAAGTTCCACAGGCCTGGACTTGTGATTGGTGTCTGAAGGGACAGGCAGCAGTTTGGGGGACTGAGTCCTCAACCAGTGAGACTGGACACTGTCTCCAGGTAGATAGTGTAGGACTTGAATTAGAGGACTCTCAGCTGGCATCCACTGCTCTGTGTATGGGGAAAACCATACACACACGGCCACAGAAGCCTTCTTCTATGTTGATGATTGTTATGGTGTGAGAGAGCAGAGGGAAAAACACAGTTTGAGAGGCTTTTCCCCACAAGAGTATGCTTCACTTTAAAGGTTCAATATAAGGCCTTTTCAAGAAAAATCTAATTGACTATTTGAGTTAAGTGTTTGATATTCCATTTCTTCTATCACAAGAAAACTCTTCATTTGCTTCTCTGTGGATGCTTCCCACTTAATAATGAATCCAAGTCCCCGAGGTTTACTTGGTCCCAGGATCAACACAGGTCTGTCCTAGTTGCAAATTGCCATGCACGGTGGAACCTAGAAAATCTTCTCTATCCACTGGAGGTCATGCTCTACCCCACTGCCAAAGTCAATGTCACAAGCTAAAAACCAGGAGTTCCCTCATCATCTCTAGAAGACGCCCTTGACCTCCACTGTGGTGATCTAAACATGCCACCACCACTGGTCCTGCCCTAACTTATACAGGAAGTGCAGGGAAAGGAGGATGAATTCTTGTCTCATTGTCCACTCTGTCTTGGTTTCCCCACATCCATGCAGACGTGGACTCCCTATGGGTCAGTATCTCTGCCAGAAGTCACATCCAAGGGCTTTAACAGAAGAAAGCTTAACAAAGGGGCAATTTCATAGGAGATGTCAGTGTTGAGGGAACTAACAAGGGTTGGCAAAGCATACAGGGACCAGGACCCATAAGAAGCCTTTACCACCCCAGGCCAGAGGAGCACGCAGGAGCCATGGCAGCCAGGTACCCAGCAGGAGGTGACTGCATGGAACACAGCTGCTGCCGGGTCCATGTGGAGGCAGGGAGATAGCTGGGGAACACTCTGCCCTCTGTCTCCCCACCTTCCATCTCATGCTCGCAAACCCATGGATCAAGTTTAACCACATGTTAGGAAGCTAGGGAGCCTGTTATTGCAGACCTTGGAGGTTGTCTTGCCTGGGAAGGTGGAAGGGCAGGAAAGGACAGAGAGTGGGTCTGCAGACACTAGAGCACAGTCAGTACAAGCTCCCACTGTCACAGTTCTTAATTACTTGTACACGTTCCCTTTGCTTCTCCCATTGCACCGGGATTCTGGAAAGACTGTTACTGGCTCTTGAACCCCTTGGTTCTTGTCTTCTCACAGAGAATGAAACCTAGAGACAATTTTGAAGCAAACATCAGCCAAGTTTATTAAAGTGAAAGTTCACTCCTAAAGGGGTTAGGAGCGGGCACACATCTAATGGACTATGGCTCTATGGGGTGTCTTTGGATTTCTAATCAGTAACTGACAGTATACTCCACAAGGGGTAGGAGCAGGCACACAACCCAGCAGACAGTGACACTGGAGTCTCTGTTTCATGTCTTTTTCTTCCATCTGTCTTCTCCTTCTTCGTAATGTCTGTTTGTTAGAGTGTGAATGTTAGAGTGTGAAGTCCATACACAGGTGAGAAAGAATTCTTAGTCAGTGATTAGGATATACGAAGTAAATGTTTATTTATTTTCCAAAGAAAGAAAGGGAAACAGAAAGAGAGTGGCCATGACACATCAAGAGAGGAAAGAAATGTCGGGTGGCGAGGAAAGTTGCTTGGTGCTTTTAAAAGGTAAAAATGGATTTTTTTCCCCTCTGCTTCAGCAGACCGATAACAGAGTCTGCATGATGTAAGGGAGTTATTTATTTCTTTTTCTTTTTCTGCGAGGCTGGGTTATCTGAGTCCTTGAAGTCTGTTTTCTTGGCAAAAACTGAAGCAGAGAGCTAGAGTAGGGAGTTCACGCACCTATTGTCCACTTAGGGCTCTTCATGGCTGAGAAAGAACTCAGAGATAACAAGTTAGGCTGCACAAGTTTTAATTAAACAAAGGGTAGTTGTATTGTGAATTTATTTCTTTTACTTTCTGTTTGATAGTTTATTTTACTATGTTAGATAGGTTATTAATAAGACCGTCTTTCACTCTTTTTTTTTTCTTGACCAGTAGGGATGTTGTCTTCTTCTTGCTGTCGGGGAGGGGAGTTTTCCATCTTATCCTGGTTAGGCCTAGATGTGTTGTGGTGTCCAAAGTACATGGGGTTGGGGAGGGCAAGCCGTAATGTATAATGTGCCCTGTGTTGCTTCTGTTATGTTTCTTGTGACTGCCCTTATCTGTATTATTGTCACAGTATGTTCTTTAACTCAGCATCCCATTTGTTTATGTTGCTTGCTGTCATGTTTCCTCTGCTTACATCTCACTTATCTTATGCTGACATTCTATGACACTTACTGCTCCCCTTATCTTGCAGTGTGTTTTCTAACTCTGTATCCTGTTTGTTTACACAGCCGGTTCTGTACCTCCTCTGCGCATGTCTTACTTTCCTACCTATATAAACAAGACAACTGGGTCAGGGAACAGTGTGGACTCAGCTATAAAGTGTATCACAGGTGAGATTTCCCCTCTGATAAAGTAGTCCTGGTGGTGAGCATGATCCCCAATCTGAGTGTCCTTCTGTCCTTTGTGAGACAGTGCTTGGTCGCCCACGTGCTGATCCCCAGTCAACACAGCCTCGCCCACTCAGTGCTTCCTGACATTGAACCTGAAACAGGAAGAAGCATCAAGGTGCTAGCTCTTCACAAGGCCCTTTGGTCCTGACTCAGATTCCATCACCCCCACTTTTTCAAAGTTCAGTTCCCTTTAACCAATGTTTACATGAGAAAAAGTAGCTATTAAAAACAAAAGCAAAGCAAAAAACCCTGTTACATTCTTTGCAGATTTTCTATATAAATAATCTTTCCTAGGATAAAGACATTCTCAAATGTGACTTCTGGTCTGGACATAATTACCCTCTGGAAACTTTAAGTGACAATTCTATGGTAAAAACAAAATTAAAAAACCAAGACAACAATAAGAATATATATGTATATAAATATATATACACAAACATATATATTCACACACATTCTGAATATATACTCCATCTCCCTCTCTCAAAATCTACACCTATGTATATATAGATATAGATTGATAGATATCTAAGTTATTTTATAATTATTATTATATTGTTATATTACCATTATAAACCTTATAAACCTAAATTAAAGTAATGCTGAGATAATAACATCTTACCTATCAGCAAAAGTCATAGGTAAAGACATTATTTAATTGGCACAGCACAGAGAGAGTTCCTGAGAGGCTGTTCCACCAGGCATCAATCCTATAGTTGCTGGATCCCAGGTATGCTGAAGGGCCTAGGATGGGGTCTGGAGTGACTTGGTTAAGGAGCGAGCATTTAAAGAGCTTCTTACTAACCATACAAATGTGTTTCAATTTTTCAAGAATCTGTATAGATGCATTGCAACTGAATAGCAACCCTGCCCATTAAATTAACAAAAATTAAATATAGCCACTCCTCTGCTGATGGGGTGCAGGGAAAAGGGTATCCTCAATCATTGCTAGTGGCATGTGAATTGCCAGAACAATGCTTGGATAACAAGCATCCTGTGGCTAAGAAATATGTTAAATGAGCTCATATTATATAATACCTAGCTATTTTCCTACTCTGTCCTTTGCTCACCCATTCCAGAGAAGCAATGATAAAAATATGGTTTGAATTGTTTATATCAGTTTTAGAGCAAATTAAAAATTAACAACACAGAAAGCTCTTTAGTGCTTTGAAATTTATCCCATTGAAATAAAGAAAAACTGTATCAATACTTAAGTAGAGGTACTGATCAATTTACTGTCATGTTATGTGAAGTAAAATGTTTTTAAAAGAACTGAAATTAAAGAAATGGCTGTATTCTCTTAGAATTAACACAAGGAGCAGGATCACCTGAGTTAAAGCAGAATCTGTACCTTTCTGCAGCTATGGTTTTAATAACATCTTCTAAAGTCCCAACTGCACCATGATAAAACATGCATCAGAGAGCACTTTGACAAATGCAGTCTTGGTTTTTATCAGCCAGCATATCCCGAGATGCAAATGGGTGATCCTTGGCTTTTCTTTCTATAGTGGAGCCCACAAGTCATGTGTAGCACCATGCTAAAAACAAGCCTGACGCAGCCCACAGAAGATCCTTCTGGCCTTCCAGTACAGTCTCTGTCATTGCCTACATCAAGCAAAGAGGTAGTGGGAGGCCCAGTGTTATGTCACAATGCGTGAGACACACGATTGGCAAGGGCTGGGTGAGCTATTTCAAAGCAAAAAAGTAAAATATGGAAGTGCAGTTCCACCAGTTGTGCGAGATGCCTCAGTTGGCTCTTTGCACAAATTGGAGTCTGCTGTCCACATCTGTGGGGGCCTTGTTTCAAACACACACCCTCATTCACGGCCTCAGAAGTTAATTTGCTGTCCTCAGCTGAATCTGCATCCAGGGCTCAGAAATGATACCTGTAATCATCAGGATTTGGGGAAAGTGAGAACAGGAGACACTCCTTCCAATATTATTTCCATCCTTTTGGACACAGCCTTCTATTATTCAAAGCTGTCAAGTCACACGAGGGCTGATAATGGGATATGGCAGGTCCAGCACAGCCAGATAGGCAGAGCTCCACTGAGAATGATTTTCCAGCGGTTTCAGGGTAAGAGTTTTGGATAGAGGTCAGAAATAAACAAGAAGGTTTCCACAATGAAATTTATCAAAATTATGCAGTGTCTGGTTCTAAATTTTCTAAACATATTAATAAGAAATGAAAAAGGAAAGTTAATTTCCAGGTGGCTTTTGCTTTCTCATATGTAAAATGGATAATAATGGCGCATTTCTAACTGGAGGGTTTTGAGGCTAAATAAGATAAGTATTAACCCACTTCAAATCATTTGTTGAGTGAGGCAGGGGACAGAGAGACTGACAAGTAAAGTAAGATACATAAATATGGATACATAGACACATAGAGACTGACAGCTACTCACTGATGGTGAATGTTAGATTCCCGAGTTCCTCATTCATAGGTCCTCAATACCTGTTTATTGATTATGTGAAGTATCAGAACAAAGCTTCGTATTTTGTTGGGATTTTGGTGTGAATTTTTATTCTACAAACTTTACATCTTCGCAGTCAATATCTATTTTAAAAAATAATGAAATTCATATTTCCAAAAAGATGTATTTCCACTGATCAAGTCCACTGGCAAATTACTAAGCAATTACAGCAATTATTGGGGACAAGTACCTTCTGCCTGTGGCTGAAAGCACACACTTTCGCAGACAGACACCTATGTGTGAGCAAGGAGTCCATGAGGACGTTGAGATGCATAGCTCTATCACTTGGAGGGAAGAGTTTCTATGGACAATATGTGAGGGTGTGTGCAGGGAGTATCTTATGTACAAATTGGTCTACACAATTGTAATTTCATCTTATAAATCCATCCTGTATCTTGGTCATTTATAAACACAAGTTGGTTTGGATGAATCTAGCCATCAACTTCTAATAATAATGACATCAATAATGATGATGACTGCCAGCACTTTACAAACACAACACTAAGTGATTTGTGCACCTGTGTCACAGCCAGGCTCTGGTAACATCCCTCCCACCCCTGCCCCATGCGGCCTTGCATGGGGAAGGATTCTGCTCTTGCTGTTCCCGGGGTTCTCTCCAACCTTGTGGGTTTCTTAACCTTGCCCACACCTTTCCAAACAGCCCTCTCTTTCAACTCTCTCCAGTCACTGCTTTGGGTGCACCATTTGTCTCCAACTAGACCATTGCTGTTTTATAATAACCATTTTTTGATTTAGGCATTTGGTAGTTGTATCTATTTGAAAGATACATGCTTTTTTTTTCATTTGCTCATTGTTATATATCATTGCCAGTATTTCCCCTGGTCTTCTGATTCTCAAGTACTTTTTTTTTCTGTTGCTTTAAGGAGATTTAAAATAATAATAATACAATGTGAGGCAAAAGGAAATCTAATTTAGCAAAAATTCTGAATTCTAGAATTATTTTTTTTAAGTTATATGATTTAGAGTAAATACACTTATGGGAAATAGAAAAATGGATTAAGAAATCTTTCTGAAACAGAGATAAGCCAGACATAATTCAACAAATAGAAACAGTGATGTGAATTAACACTTGGGCTTCTTTCGATGGTTCAAAGTATTTGTTTCTCCTAAGCAGATAAAACATTCTCCTTGAAACTTGTGTTTATATGACTCATTAGACATACAAGACCTTTTCTCATGGTTTCAAACTCAAGTTAACATTTCATCAAGTATTCATTATGAGAAGATACTTTCTTATACCCAACTTATGAAAATTCTGTAAGGTTGGTATTCTCATCACCAATTCTGTAAGGTTGGTATTCTCATCACCTTGGTTTTAAGGTGAGAAGATCAAAGTTCACAGACAGAATAAACAAACTTCCCAGCTGGAGAGAGATTTAAACATAAACCTTTTGCCTTTAAAATCTAGTGTTCTTATCACAGTATCAAATACCAAACAGAGTACACTTCAACAGAAGTCATGAATATTTAATAAGAATCAGATTTAGCTTATGTGAAATGATGCTTCTGAAGGATTCAAATTCAGTCTACAAGTGTTAAAAGATGCTTGATACTGAAATAAAGGCCAAATACAGTTAATTGAAGAAAAATTTACAAAATTAATGAGTTATAAGCACCATGGTTAAATAAAAAATTTTAAAAATCCTTTATAAATAAAAATAAATATTACAAAAATATACTAAGAAACAGGTGGTAAAATATGCCCACACTGACATTAGTTAAAACTGATATACCCAAGTGGATATAAAAACTGGTGGTGGGGACTGCCTGAAATGGATTACCCTGAATGGAAGGTGTGTATAGCATCAGAAAGTCTATTGATTTTTTGGTGAGCTAACAGGAGTTAGTGGACCACTAAATGTATCTTTATTTTGAAAATAATAGACTGTATAATAATAGAAGTGTCATCACAAGTGCAATATCACAAACTCATGGGTGAGCCTCTTCTGAAGCAGAGTTGGTAAAACATATGGCATTTATGGAAATTCCTCCCCTTCGATGCTCATAATTACAGAGTTTTTCTGCTTCCATGTGATATAAGCAACTTTCCTATAAATAAAAAAGAGATAAACCAATCTACCCACAACGTTATGAGCAGCACTGTTAGAAACAAGAGCCATCGAGAGAGGCAAGTCTCCTGTGACAACATCTGGGGTTGATGGGGTGGCATTTAGCTCCACACTTCCAAATAATTTATTTCTGGAGAAAGACGTTGTTCACTGACTATGGTGGCATTCACCGTTGCATAATACACTTCAGAATCCAATTCTAGAAAGACAGCGGCTACATATCCACATCCCTTTCACAACTGCCAACCACCTGTACAAACTTGCTGTCTGGAGACACATGAGGCCTAGTGAGGGTAAGCAAGTCCTTGGGACATGCAGAAATCTCAACGGAAAATTCTGCTGAAGGATTTCTGCTCCCCTAGGTTAGATGAGAGCCTGGAAACCAATGCAGAGAGTCCCGGTTGAGTGGTAGAACATAGCAGAACTAGACATGGTGTGACCTGCAGAGATCTTGGACCTCAAAAGATTTGGGGCTGGAAAGCATGTTTCTGGAAAGATCTATTCACCTCCCTGGTCTCAGAATAGCTTTGTAGAATCTGGACATGTACACTGAGTCCCTTTGTTTAGCTGAATCTGTAGATTATAAGTCTGTAGGGCAGAGACTTTTCTTATCTTTAAAGATAAAAGCTAAGACATTGGTAGCTGAACCTGAGCCCCATTGAATGGGTAATGGAAAATTGCAGTCTGCTCAAGAGGGAACTAATAGCTAGAAAAAGAAACACAGGTAGATGCTTATGAAAGTCCATCTACTAGCAAAAAATATGCTGGAGAAGGCAGGCAACTTAAGCAAGCAAACAAAATAATAACACGTAAGGTTGTATTGCAGCATGAGAAAAGACTTCAGAGAACCGGAGACTGTCCATTCTCATTATTAGGGTAGTTGTTTTATAAAGTCATTGTGAGCAATGAATAATGAACCATTGCCCCTACAGGACATACTGGGTTAGGTTTCCGTGAGCCTCTGGTCACAACATTCTTATCAACCCATCAATATATAACCTTATTCTACGTGTGTTTCTGTTTTAAAATACCTTAGTATTTACTGTGGATCCATTAACATGCCTGAACAGCAGTATATCTCAGGCCTGAACAAAGCTAATCTAACATGTGTATTTTCTTCATAAGGTACATCACTGCCTTCTCACACTTACGAGCACTAGACAGCACTTCACCACTATTCTTGGGGGCCATTTTAAACAGAAAAATCAGCAGAAAAAAGCCCCAAAATGTGTAAAGTGTGGCACTAAATCGACCATGAAAAGGACATTAGTTTACCCAGGCATCCTCAAACTATGGTCCGAGGGCCACATGCAAGTGTTTTTGTCCCTTTGTTTTTTTACTTCAAAATAAGGTATGTGCAGTGTGCATAGGAATTTGTTCATAGTTTTTTAAAACTATAGTCCGGCCCTCCAATGGTCTGAGGGACGGTGAACTGGCCCCCTGTTTAAAAAGTTTGAGGACCCCTGGTTTACAGTATAAGAGCTGAAACAAGTAGGCAGAGAGCCACGTTGTTTGACCTCATCTGGGAATGTGTGCATTGGGTAACTCAAATTTTTTGCCACTCTGCACGTGTCCATGAATGACAGTGAAAGCTCCATGAGATTGATTTTAAAGTTACGAATAAATCTTAACAAATATGCAAACACAGAATTCATGAATAATGAGGATTAACTGTATATAATAACACTTTTAAACCTAAAAACTTCAGTAGTTGAAGAAGAAGGTGTTAGACCCTGAAAGACTAAGTAAGAGAAAAAGCTTAAACTAAAAGAAAAGGTTAAGAGAGGAAACAGAGCTGTGAGGCAGAAATAAGAGATGAGGAGAACAGGTGGGATGGAGTTAATTTGCATACTAATGCTTGCAGGTGAACAAAAGGACAGTAGATGGAGAAAGAATGAGAAACAATTAATACATCCACAATGTACTGAGTTAAAAAAAGGCTTGAATCTGAAGCCTAAAAACCTCACCCAATCTGAGACAAGACTAGTATTAGAAAAGACATGCACATCAAGCCAAAGTCTGGCAGTATTCTTCACTTTGGGATCTCAGGGATAAAGAGAAAACATTTTGGCTTCCATGCAGAAAGGGCAATAATTTTTAAGGGTGAAAAGGAGAGAGTGGAATAGAATTGTGAGACTGCTAAGAGAATGGATTTTGACTCAAGAATTCTACGTCAAACCATAGTAATATTGATTTGTTGGTGTGAAAGAAAGATAATCTGCAGACATACAAGGACCCAGAGAACATATCACCCACACAACTCACCCAAAGAAAATCCTGAAATCAGGAATCAAATAACAAATGAATCTAATGAGAGACCTCGAGAGGTGGGAAGACAGAGAGGAGGATGAGAGAGAGAAGTAAATCAAGACAGAAGTTGAGATAGAGACACACAGTTAGCATAAGTCTTGGAATGCATGGCAGACACACCAGAGAGAAATCCTGAAATAGATGTCACACGCTACAAGGAAAAATGTTTAAAACTGGAAGAACAAAACTCCTTCTGTGAGTAAAACCCTGATGACATGAAATAGATCAGAGAGGAGAAGTAGAAGCATTCCTAAATTCTTATTACATTAGAGTAAGAAGAAATTAATGGGGAGGAGGGTTAAAGAACCTTGGCTAGGAGTGATCACTGGTGTCTTATTTTAATATAATAATAGTAGAAGAGTGATTTTGAGTTTCAGAAAAGGGAAGGTAATTGGTGGTGGTACAGCATAAATTCTAAACTAACGAAGAGAATAAATAGGTTTATATAGTAGCTACATCAGATCAGAGAAAATAACTAGAAGAAAAAAACTGTAAATAACAAAGTACAATAAATAAAGACAAAGAAAGGGAAAGGAACACATCATAAATAGCTATTCTGATACTGTATGTCAATGGGCAGAAGTTGCCAAACTTGTTTTAAAAATAAAACCTGTCCCTATTTTGTTGACCAAAAAATGAATTTAATACAAAGTAATAAGAAAGTAGAAAATAAAAAAGTTGGATAAAGATATGACATTCAACATGAAAACTGATGTAGCAGTATTAGTATTGTATAGGACAGAATTATATGTAATTTGTATATTGTATACATATTTGTAATTTATATTATGTATTACTATGTATTTATATATGTGTTACTCTTTATTCTTCAAATTGATATACATTTTACATATACCTAACATCCATTTATGAAAAATATACATTTAGGATCTCAGGGATAAAGAGAAAACATTTCAGCTTCCATGTAGAATGGGCAATGATTTTCAAGGGTATAAAGGACATAGTGGACTATATATAGTCCACTTTTTATATATTGTAATAAAAATCATAATGACTATAAATAATAAATGATTAAGAGGATAAAAATTATTGACTATTTGGAATGAAAGAACACAAAGTGGCAAGTGCAACTGAAATTACAGACTCTCTAAAAGGCAATGAAAAGGAGAAAACTCTATATTATCAAAATCCACAGCCCATGATAAAATCAATGTTCAGGAAAAAATTTAGAAGCTAAGATGGTGTTGTTTTGTAACAAGGAAGATAAAATACAAAGGAAATTAGTTATTTTCATAGAAAATAAGAAATAAGACCAAACCAAAATATCTGAATAAAGAAAGAATTACTCAAGTGACAACTGAAATTAATGAAATATATAAGAATAATGATATGCATTTTAGAATAAATATATAAAATCTGGTTCTTTGAAAAAAATCAGTAAAATACATAGATGCCTTATGACACTGAATAAGGAAAAAATAAAAAGTAAAATATTCATGGTTCAAAATGAAATGGGAGGCTTAAATACATATATGAAAAAGACGTTTAACAATTATAAATGAATATGTGTAAATCTACTTCAAATAAATAAATAAACATGTAAAAAAAAAAAAAAACCTAGAAAAAAATGGCTGTCTCCTGACCAAAATGCAAACTACCAGAACTACTCAGAAGTAGAAAATCTGAGCAGGCCAATGGATTGAAAACATAATTAAAAATTTACCCTTAATAAAAGACATCAGGACTAGATGGTTTTGCAACTGAGTTACACATAACCTGTATAGAACACATATTTCCAATGCTATTTAGAAACCTCTGATGACAGGAGAAAAATGAAAAGCTAACGATGCAACCCTTTAACCAGTATAATCTTAAAACTAAGACCTACAAAGTCCTGAAAAAGATATAACAAGGGCAATAACTACAAAAACTGCATGTCAATCTCATTTATGACTCAGGATGCAAAATTTGTACTATTACCAAATAAGATAAAGCTATGACTTGGTAAAGTTAGTTGCAAAAATGCTCTATCAGGAAATTTATTAATATAATAATAGCAAAAATGTTGATATGAACGTATTTTCACACTGACTCTGCACCAGAGACTCTACTAGGTGATTGACATGTATTAACACAATTGCCCTCGCACTGCAATCATGTCTTGGTCACTGTAATCTTAATTATAGTGTATTTTGAAGGTAAGAAACCCAAGGCGTAAAGAAGATAAGTTAAACTCCCATGATCACACAGACAGTAAATGACAGAGCTGAAAATCTCCCCGAGGAAGTCTGGCTCCTCTGTCCTTGTTCTTAACCACTGCACTACAAAGACAGATGTCTGTTGGGAGTAGCGGGGGCGGAGGGTAAAATCATATGGACAGGTGCTAGAAAGGAATTTGATAAAATTCATAGCTATTATGACTATATTGAAGAATACTAATCAACACTAAGTCATGATTCACTCTTTATGTAATCTACTCTTAAGTGTCTCTCTGTTTAATGTGATGTCTTAAATGGTTAAACTCTGAAGCCACTGCTCTTAAAACCAAGCACAATATGGGAGGTCCATTAACTCCACCAATATTCAACACATTTGTAGGTTCTTGTAAATGCAATGTGTGATGTAAATGAAATAATAATTTTAAACCCTATAAAAGAATCCTCCAAGACGTTGCTCATGCAGTTCTAAACTTCCCTCTTGCACGATGACCTTTTCTGCTTCCTCCAGCGTCAGGACCAGCAGCATACAAACATACTGCCAGTTCCCCTGACCCACGTGCCCCGCCCGGGCCACCATAGCTTATCTCTGCTGCTCTTTGTATCAAAGACGTTAAAGTGGCTGTTATGCGCTTGCTTTTTCTTCAGTCTCTTTCTATCCATTCGTTCTTATCCTACTCCAAGCTGGCTTTTTTCCCTACCACTCCATCCCCAAAGTGCTCATATGAGGTTCACAAATAGCCTCCATGCTGTTGCAGCCTGTGGCAATTTCATCTTTACCCTGCATGGGTGCAGTGGTGTACCACCCAGATTCCCCCTGTAGGGACAAGGGACTCATTTCCACAGCTGCCAGGAGTATCGGCTGCTCACAGCTCATAGCTGTGACATCAGGACTGCCCCATAGGACTTCACTACAAGTTTTGTTCTCTTCCTGGGGACAGCCCACATCCAGTGACTGATCCATGGGAGGCTACTAAGTCTGTCACCTTTACCCCAATCCAGGACATTGCTGAATGGCCACCACAGCTCCAGAGCTCCTTTTCAGGGCAGCCAAAGCCTCTGTCTGTTGTTGACTCTATCATTGCCCAACTTCTCCCTCTGTCCAGTTCTGCATTCCTCGCGTCTTTTTAGGTGTTCCTGAAAAGACATCTCAAAAATCCATCTTTCTGGAAAGCTCTGTGCCAGTGCCCATTTCCCAGGGACACGATCAGCAACATTTGAGACTGTTGGCCACCCCTGCTCTATGGACACACTTGGCTTCCTGGGCTCCCTCCTGTTACCTGAGGCATCTTTCTCAGACTCCTTTGCTGGCTCCTCTTCTTCCTGCATTTTGATATTGTAGTTCCTTGGAGCCACATCTGTGATCCTTATCCTCATCTTACAGCCTCCCCTGTCTCACCTGGGGAAAATTCCATCCTTCCAGTTTCTCAAGCCCTAACCCTAATGTTACCCCTGACCCC
Source organism: Mirza zaza (assembly GCA_008750895.1). NCBI lineage: Eukaryota > Metazoa > Chordata > Mammalia > Primates > Cheirogaleidae > Mirza > Mirza zaza. The sequence continues at coordinate 34,741 of VSMD01077261.1, read as the reverse complement.
TATCTTTTTCTCAGACCCAGCATCCAGTCCAACAAGGATTCCTGTTGGCTCCACCATCAGATTACATCCAAATCCCAGTCACTTTTGCTCAGAGCTGCCATCCCTCATCCCAGATTCCTAAAAGAGCCTCCTCACATCCCTTTCTGGAGTCTCCTTGCACGTTTGTTTTGTTTTCTTCCAAACAGAGCAGCCAGAGTGATTCTTTCAAAACATTAGTTGGAAAATGTCATGTATTTACTCAAAATGGCAATGGACAAATAAGCATCCAAGAGAAAACAATCACCTTCCTATTCCTCCACCTTTACAGTCAGCTCATTGGAACGCTTCTGACGGAACTGACTGAACCTGACTGCACGATATGCACAATACGCACACTGGAGTGTCCTACCAGGTACTTCCGCGTTCCTCAAATGTACCAGTGTTGGCGGATATGCGTAAAGATGCGGAATAAAGTCAGCCTGAGAGGGGAACGGAGTGAGGTAAAAGAAGAAATGGACCTTATATTTTTATCTCTGTATAAAAGCTATTAATAAATATGATATATGAATAAATTAATAAAATATATTAATTATGGCCTCTTGGAACTCACAAACTACCTGTCTGAACCCAAGTTCTGCTCAGCTACTCTCATATCATAATTAAAGCTTTTTGTTAAGTTTATGAGCAGAAAAACAAAACAACAAAAAGCTACAATGGTTTCCATTTCTCTCTTTCTCAATATTTCCCTCTACTCTTAGTATCTCTCCCCCTACCTCTCACTCTCCATCTCTATCTATCTCTATTTCTCTCCCTCCTACTATTCTCCTCCTTCCCCTACTCCATTCTGGCTGCTTTGACCTCCTTACTGTTCCTGAAGCAAACCAGGCATGCTCTTATCGCAATAACTTTGCTCAATTATAGCTCCTTTTCCTTTCTGCTTGTAGTTAACCCTGCTAGAATATAAGCTCCACTAAAGCTGAAATCTTGGGCAATTTGTTCACTAATAGAGTCCAAACACCTAGAAAAGTGTTTGGCACGTGGTATGAACCCAATCAATAAAGATGAATGAGTGAATAAGTAAATGAGATAAAATTATGAATTTCTGATGACATTTTTACATACTTATAAAGCTCAAGAGACTATTTAAGGAACACAGGCTTCCTAAAATTAGTAACTTTTGATTTTATGAGTTGGCTGACAAAAAAATAAATTTTTATCAATTAAAAATATAACAGGCTTGAAATGGAAATGAAGAAATGGTGACAAAAGCTGTAAAATCCTTAGGAATAAAATCATCAGACTGTATAAGACATATATAAAGAAACTATAAAATCTTATGGAGGCCATAGTATTTGATCTGAATTAGTGGAAAGAGAAACTGTGCTCCTAGTTGGGAATATGGAATATCCTAAAAAGGGTTAGCCTCTCAAAGTTGATATACATACACATTAAGTGAAATATTAATTATAACACTTTTATTCAGAATTTCATAAAATAATCTCAAAGTTTATTTAAAGGAATATTACCTGAAATTGATTAATGTTACCAAAAGAAAATTGGTAAAGGGATATAGTTTCATATGCACTGAACATACAAAAAAACCACTTCAACCCAGATAGTATGATATTTGCATAGAAATAAATAAATGCATAAATAAAACAGAGTCCAAGAGGAGATCCCATTAAACATAAATTTTGTGGATGATAAAGATGATTTTTATATCAGAGAGAGAGAGAGAAAGTTGGTTTATTTGATAAAAGGTTCTGGCCAAACTATCCATCCATCCAAATGAAAGTATGTCTGGATCTCTTCCTCAAATGATAAATAAAAATAGTAGTGGATTAAAGTTTTAACTACAAAATATCAAATAATGAAAGTCTTAGCAAATTTCAATATAACCATGGATATTCGGGATAGGAAAGCTCTTCTAACTAGAACAGGAAACCCAAATGCTGTAAATTTAATAAATCCTAAAATTAAAAAGAAAATACTAGGAATTAAGTCAACAGAAAAATTTAAAACTATTATTTCAAAATAAAATATCTTCAATATATGTAACTGATAAGATTATTATAAAATATAAAGAATCTTTTCCAGTGGATAACTAAAAGACCTAATACAAAAATGAGCATTGAATATGAAGAAGCAAATCACAAAATAAGAAAAACCATTGTAACTGATACAATTAAGAAAAGTTACTGAATCCAGTGATTAGTCAGAAAAATGCAAATTAACCCACAATATAACACTTTAGATCCATAACTTGACAGAAGTAGAGAGAGCAATTACACCTACTGCTGGCAGGAATGGAAGATAAAAATAGAGTTAACATTGCATATCATCAGTGAAAATGTTTATTGTTGTAGATTTTTGAAGAATAAAATGGCAATATCTTTCTCAATATAAGAAAGAAAACATTGTGTTCTTTGCCCCAGCAATCACATTTATGGGCTTCTACCCCAACTGAGTAAAGGTACCAGTTAAATTTTTAACTGGTAAAGAAATCAAAAGCACAGTGTTTGTTCTGATAAGAGATCATTCACTACCATCAGATCCATTCCACAGGGTGGGGGTGTATTATATATCCAAGGACATATATATATCTCCTCCATATGTATTTCCTCTTTAATAATTAAAATCCACCTAAGTCACTTTTTAAAGATGTAACTCATTATATTTAATGACTGAGTGCATGCACACCACACACACATGATTATATACACATATGTGATTCTATATAATTATGTATATGATTTAAAATAAAATAAATATAGATAAATTTTGAAAAACTTGTGAGTACATGCATATGGGTAAAGGACAGGGGCGGGGGGAAATATCTAATAAGTGGTGGGAAAGAAGGGAAAATAAGTTATTCCTGATAAAATTCAGGGATGGCAGCAGTAACCAGCTGGGAGCCAGAGGGATTCCTGTGGGTTGTTTAGCATGAGGAGCTGTATAAACTTTGATTTCAGGGAGTCCTAGCTTACAAGGAAACCTCTTATGGGACAGAAAAACAATAAAACTAAAGGGAAACCATTTGTTCTGGTGGAAGCAGGATTGAGAGGCTCCAAGGACACTCTACAACCCAGCCCAGTCCCAAAGGCAAAATCCCAAAGGGGTTTTGGAACCACAGGTTCCAAGCACATCATTTTTAGACCATTTCTCTCAAAGCGGGCCTTATGGCCTTCTGTGGGCCACTGAGATCTTAACTCATGGATGGGGCAGCTTAGTTTAAAGAATCAGAGTTTGATCTGACAGAAAAGGCAATCACTGCCATAAAATCAGTAATGGTGATGGGTCATGATTAACACCAGCAGAAAATCTGCTCTTCTTCAGTTTAAGTAATACAAAAATACAAGAATAGCCCAAGATCCAAAATTTACTCTCCTAACATTGCCATTTATAGTTGTTTATTGAATATATGCAATGTGTATGTATATATGTTATGTATAATTATATAATTATATATGCATATGTATATACACTGCAACATTTATTACTTTTGAATGCATCATGAAGTAAAAATAGAAACTTTAAAGAAATAACATATTTTGATCTACTTTAATTACTTCCTTTAGTAATTTTCATAATGATCCATCACTGTTTAATGATCTCATTCTTTTCCTTTTGAGGGGAGAAAAGTCTGTTTTCTCTCATTGATACTACAGTTAAAATTAACATGAGCCCAACAAAAAGCTTAGTAGGTCACTGTTCATTACTGCAGAATTTGTGATAATAAACAACTGGAAGCCATCCAAGCAGTAAAAAAATAGGGGACGCGATAGAGGGAATTCCAATGTATCTCTGATAGTGTCTTATGCAGGCATAAAACTGATGCCTACTCATAGTTAATAACAACATGTGAGTTCCCCATGCCCCACTAGAGTACATAATAGTAATATGTCAAAAGCCATTAGCTTGTGTCCCCACCTGTTCATGACATCTCACCAGTCATGTCTGTATGTCCTAAGAGAATGTCTCATCTGTGTTCACCAGGAAGTCTGTCCTTGAAGCTCACACGTGGCAATTTTTCTGTTTCTTTTCCCCTCCGTAACCACTTGCTGACATCCACCACCCCCAAAAGTCCTGCAGCCAGGGCTCACCAGTCCCACCCCCAAATCTGGCCTCAGAGAGCTGTCTTTGATGCTTCTGAAACCCTAGTCATCCTGGGTACCAGGCAGGAGCAAGGACTTCAAAGTCTAACTCATCCATACCTGGTCATATTTATCTAAGAAGTGGGGGTGCCATCCCTTTCATGAAGTTTCCTCATGAGAACTCCCCTTCAAATTTAACTGGAAGGTTTTTTTCTCCCTCGAACTCAGGCATGAGTCCACATAGCCACCTCAAGACCTTGACGGTATTTCTTCCATCTGCACTCTATTTTCCTTCTCAATGAAGGCTTTTTCCTTCTCAGTGAAGGCTTTTTATTTGCAAAGTAACACATGAAAATATACATCTGAACTTTCTCCTCTTCTTTCAGTAGACATGCCTGATCCCTCCAGTGGTCACTGACCAAGTTCAAGCTCTGCCTTCTTCTGTAAACACATGTAAAAATATTCCTGGGAATTACACAAAGCAAAAAGAATAGGGTAAGATAGTTTATGTAATCATATGTAGAATATTACATAGAGTAAATATGAGTGGCTTGTTTGTTCAATTTCCCATATTTTCAATAATGAGCATAAATTAGACATGGGAGAAAAACAATAAAATGTATGAAAGATAAAAGTAGTTTAATGTACAAATAATAAGAATGTGTTATTTATGCAGCAGATGCCTAATACACAAATGTTATTACGTCCAAACCTTACAATAGACATGGAAAGTAACCTGCTATTATTCCCATTTTATGGATGAGCAAACTGAGGTTCCATAGAATTCCCTAAGGTATATAGCAAGTGATATATATTTTTCTCTTTGCATCTATTTTTCTCTCTGACCTTACTTCCTTTTACTAGGAGTTCAATAATCCTTTTGGGGAATCGCTCCTTCCTTCATCCAACTGTGTGGATACCAGTGCCATTGACAATCCTGCCCACAGTTAATTGGCCCAGGGTGAGCATGTGACCTCTGTCAAACCAATCACTCTCTTCCTGGGATATTTGAACTGATACTAATGGACATAACTAGTCCCTTTCTAATGTCCAATGTGTGCGCTGTGAGGTTCTGGAGCCAGGGAATTGGTGGTCCCTGGAAAGATTAGAGCTACAGGAGAATCAGATGAGATTCAGGCCCAGGGAGAAAAGGCAAGGGAGAGGGGCCTGGCAGAACCCAGGCCTCCAATTTTCACTGGGGCTCTGTTCTTCAGGGAGGTGTAATCTCCCTTTTGTCTGCAGCCAGGTCAAGCTGTCTCTCTGCTGTTTGTAACACTTGCAACCAAAAAGCCATACATAATACAACAGGTTAAGTGGAGAGCCAGGATTAGAACCTAATTCCAAAGCCTCATTCCTGACACAACCCCATACGTCCTCCCATGAGAGAGGAGAGTAAAGAACTCAGGGACAGAGGTACAGGGGGCATTATGGTTATGGGTCACTGACCCTTGGGCCAGTATCACTCCCTCAGGTCTGGACTTTTCAGATATGATCTAGGCCTCTCGTGTTTTGTAAACACTGACCTCAAAACTGGGCTCCCACCCTCAGGATTATGTTAGTTCTCAAATTAATTTTTTTGTTCCTTAGTTCTTCATATCCTCTCTGGCTCCAGGAGATGAAGGCCTGTTTTTGGTGGCAGAGCAGGGAGTACAGCAGTGTGGTCAGAGCCCTGAAAGATGCCTTGTGATCGATCTCTCAAGGCCCGAGGGGCTTCCCCGTGGTCTGGCAGGGATCCCGGGGCCTGCAGCCAAGACCTGTGAGTACAAACGGAGCCAGGCCCTGGTTCACTCTCCCCCCTCCCCCCTCCATCATGTGCCCTCATTTCCCAATCCCTGCAGCATCCAGACCAAGTGCCAGAAACCCGAAGCCTTCCTCCAGAGACGCCCCGGGGTGCAATGGAAGCATCAAGCGTCTGGGCACATCGAACAAACGTAGGTTCTAACTCAGGCTCTGCTGGTGATCAGCTCTTGGACCCTGAACAAGTTATTGGTCAGCTTTCGGTGTCTATTTTCTCCTGTAAGAAAGGGTGTAATAAAGCTGCTCAGAAAACATCAAGGACTTTGCAAGAGAAGATTCCCCTCCCCTCTGCTCCTTTGTTTCTGCCTGGAATCTATTAAGTTCTCAGCAAATATCTGTTGAATGAATGAACATCTCTGGTTGAAACTGACTTTTATGACAAATAAAAGTATGCAGCTCTGACTGTCCCACTGAACGTTATGCTCTTTAGGATGATATTTATTGAGCACATACGATGGACCAGGTGAGGGGAACTTGTAGCCTTAAGGCCATATGTGGTCTTCTAGGTCCTTAAGTGAAGTCTTTTGACTGAATCCAAATTTTATGGAATAAATCCTTTCATTTTTGTTAATACATTTTTGTTTATCTTTTATCTTTTTATTTTATTTTTAAAATGAACATATGTAAAATACCAAAGAATAAAATAAGTTTCAACAAAAAAATCCTCCCAGCTTGACCTGCACAATTAGAACATTAGTAAGTCATAAGGGCTAAATTGAGGGCTGCTACTCTCATGATTTAGTTATAACTCCCCCTGCCTGACTGGTATCACTACTGCACAAGGCTGGTGAGAGTTTATGAGGGTTGAGTATGCCAGTCTGTTATCAGCTTTTAACATCAGTAAGTGGCATTTGTGAATAGTTGCACAGCTCGACAGTATTTTTTAATTCTGTCTGCTTAACAGCCTATCATGTCAAAAAGGAGCAAGAGAATGCTGAAGGAAGAAAACAGATTTTTTAATAAGGATTGGGAATTGCAATATTATCTTGTTTCTGCTAAAGATAAGATGATTAGCTTGCTTTGTGTTACTGCAATATCAACATTAAAGGCATTCCATGTTCATCAGTATTATAACACTCATAAGTACCACAAATATTTTAAATTAGAAGGAGAGGCACGAAAGGTTGTATTGCAGAAATTAAAAGATGAAAAGCAAAAACAAAGATAATTCTTTAAAGCATCAATAAGACTTGGAAATAATGCCACTGAAGCAACTTATAAAGTAGCTTCTATGCTCAGGAAAAAAGGGAAGCCATTCAGTGATGTAGAAATTGTGAAATAATGCAGTGTTGAAGTTGTGAGATAAGTGTGGGGGTAATTCTTCCCTGTTCCCCATCAACTGCATCTGGCAAGATGCTCAACCAGCACACCTGGACAGACACTCACTGCAAGGTACATCCCTGCCCTAAGCCTTTGAGCCCCATTCCCAGGGGTTGCTGTGAGTATTGAGAAAATGCCTTTACAGGATAGACACACACTTGATTAGTGCTCAATCACAATCATAACTTCACTATTGTTGCATCTCTAGAATAACAGCAACGAAAGTCATGGCAACTAAGTAGCGATTTAATTTAGTGAAAAACAAATCTATTTTTCACTTCCCTTTTGTGTAGCTGTCTTATTTACCCTCCTTTCAGTTCTGGCTGTTGCAGGCTAAGTGGGGGTGTGTTTACAGGATGCTAACTTAATTTCTTAAAATATACAAAACAGCCAAAATTTTAATTGCCAACATAAACACTGAGACGATGGCAGCTTCACTGAATTCTCCTCTTATGATAAGAGATCGGGAGAAGAGAGTCATGTTTTTGCTGAGCCTATCTTGACTTGCATGGCCTCTATTGACACTCATTCCAGAAACTTGAGTTCTTGTAGTAGTCAGTCAGAACAACTTCAGACTCCTTTATGAAGGTCTCATAGAAATTAGAACTATCGATTAGGCTGACCACTGTATGGTTCATGTTCCTGTTGGTTTACAGCTTACATCCCTAAGAAAAGACTCTCTGATCTTTGGAGGAATCCCGTGAAATGGAAGTTATTCTAACTACAAAATGTGTGCTGTACAACTGGAAGGTAAAAAACTATTTTACCGTGCCTTCTACTAGGAGGAGGTACATGCATGCAAGAACTCTCCATGGCCAGAGAGTAAAAGGTGAAATCATAACAGATGTGTATCTCATGGGAGCACCATGCTGATCACAACATGTCTAAAATGCTACATTCAGTTCTGAGTATTGTGTCTGTTTTAGCATGCACACCTATGGGAGCTCATCCAGTGAAGAGTTACTAGAATATTCTGTGGGGGGGTGTCAAAATCATGTTTTAGGAGGAACATTGAAAGTGAAACTATTAACACAAGGAAAATGGTCTAAGAACTTGTTCATTTTTAAAATACCTTAAGAACTGTTATGGCGAAAGCAATGTGTTTGTTCTAGGTGCACTCAGGTGTAGGTTTAGAACAGGTAGATAGAATTACGGGAGAGGAAATTTGTCGCAGTCTAAGGAGGATATTTTCTCTCTTATAATTGCTCTAGAATGGATTGGGCTGATTCAAGAAGTGAGTCCCTCCAATAGAAGTGTTTAAATATATATAGGTTACAGATGTAGACTCTTGGAGTTGTGAAGATTTGGACACCTCTTGAAGACAGAATCCTTAAGTTCTCTTCTATTTCTTAACTTCTGTGAGTCTATAAAACCCACTCACTGCTTCTCCATCTCCAACCTATGGGTGAAGTTTTGTTATTCAGTATGTTACAGAAGTATTTGCTTGGCTTACTTTAAAGATATAGATAAATGGTATTTTAATCAATAGATAAATGTCAAAATATGCATAACTAAGAGGACAGCTGAGGACTTCTGCATCCTGGGGAATTGACACTGTTAGCTCAGAGGCCATCCATGACCTGTGGAAATGATAAGCCTTCTCTCACATGTCTTTGATTCTCTCAGACTTTTCCTTCCACAACCCCCTCTTTCTCTGGTTCCTGGGTCCAAACCTTCACTGCTTTGGACCTCTCAAAGCCTGGATACCAAACTTGGCAAAGCTTTGCTTTCCTCTAGAGAAATACACTGTCCCAAAAAGAATTAGCAATCAATATAGACTTTACTAAAGATAGGAAGAAGACAAAAGTTAGGGGAACTTTCCTTTTCTCCAAAAGTCCTTGTCTGGTCACCCCTCTATGGGCTGTCACTGCCCCACCCAGTCACCAGGTACCTCTTTTCTACTTTCTCCTTGATTTTTCCCTAAAATTTCTGACTTTTCTCCACATGTCATGCAAAATAACTTTTCCCTTCCCGGGTAACTGACTAATTCCCAGGCCAATGCAGGGTGGTCAGTATGGGCTGGGGACTGGACCCACCTTCTGTTCTATTTTTCAAAACACTTTTAAAAGCATTATTTCCTAATAAAGACAATTTTATACTTATCAGAATGTCTCATGAATAAGGAAGTTGGTCTCCTGCTCCATATTAGTGTGTGGGTAAATGTCTCTGTGTGTATGTGTGTTGAGAAGGTTTACCAAGATTCTTAATGAAGTGTGAAACTGTTTGCAAAAGATCAAGGGAGGACATTATTAACTGAACCTGAACTGGCAGCTACTGAGATGTGAAGAGATTTATTTCGTAGGTAAGCAATAATCTCTTAATAAAATTGTGAATAATGCGTGGGAGAATTGGGCAGGCGGCAGATAAATGAAAGGAGAGTAAAATTAAAATGTCAAAGGTGCATTGAAATGAAATGAAATCAGAGTGGAGGTGGGAAGGACTCAGAGAAGAATTAAGATGTACAGAGCCAGGGTTTTCAAGAAGGAAACAAATCTGAAACTCCAAAGTGAAGATGCTGTACTGACTGGCCACCCAAGAAATGAACTGTGCCTCTTGCTTCTGGGAAAAATTTTAACAAACTGAAGAATCCAGAGCAGACACCCAGATGGTGTCTGGGGTGCCTGAGGTATGGAGCTGGGGGCACAAAGATTGAAGTCAAAACAGGTTACTAGGAAACGAGTAACAGGAATTAGGGTAGAACACCCCTGACAACACTTTATATCTCCGCACACGCAAAGCCATTTCCTCATTGGTCCTGAAAGGCAGAAAAGTCAAGCTTCAATGTCCACATTTTAAGTAGACAGAGACTGAGGCTTGGGAGGGTGAGTGACTTCCTCCCCTAAGCTTCTCAGCTGACGAGGCAGCTGGTGGATAAGGGAGCAGGAAGAACAAGTCCACTGGATTCCAAAGTTTCATTCCAGAAGAGGAGTAATTTGTCTGTTCAGATTTGGATAATAATCCCAAACACCACAATCCTGAATGCCATAATCCCAAATGCTGAAAGATCAAAATCTCTAAAGGCTCAATCTCTAACCTCTAATTGAAGCCCCAAAACATAATGACAGATTTGGAATTAGGTGTGATTGAGGATTCTAAAAGTCAATTTTAAGGTGTTATCAATAAAGTTTGTTTCTTTCATTCAGCCTAAGATATTTGGTGGAAAAATCAGATGAGTGGATTGGCCATATGATACAGCAACTACGAAAACTTCAGTTTAAAAATGCATCATTTGTCTGCCTTGGCATTCCTTCTAGCTGATGAAATTCCAGGAGCTTTCAATAAATTAAAGCCACAATTGCTGAAGAAGCCAGTGAAGTTACTGACTGGCTTGAAAATAATTATGTGCATGGTAGGACAAAAAGACACTTGTGTCACGATGTTGCTATTTGATCACAAGTATTGTTTCTAACAGATCTGTAGTCTGTATATGAGCACATGCAGAATGGATTTCCGTAAACCCCAGATAACAGATAAGCATGCCACAGAGGATGGGAAATTTTAATAGGAAATGCTTGTGTCAGTGTATCATAGAAGAATTTCCAAAAAAGTGGCATGTAGAAAATGAATGGGAATGTATTCTCTGAGGAGAGCTATGCCTTAAAAGAAAAAAGAGCAATTATTTATCCTGATGCAAGACTTCAAAATATAGTTAATGATTGTGAAAGTCGACCAGCTCTTTTGGACTACATCCATGCAATTGTCCATACCCAGCCCTTTAATACACTTTTACATGTTGAATTTTCTTTTTCAGCTGTTGTCTTGAGATTTTTCTTTCTTTTAGTTTAATTTAATTTATCTAACTTTTATTTATTAGTTTTATTTCAAGTTGTCAGCATTATTTCTTACAATTTGCTATGCTATGTATTTCATATTCACATCATTTCCAACACTGGAGGTATCACTTATGTAAAGACTTAGAGAGTTCTGATTTGTTTAATGCATTTTTTACATGATTGACTCCATGAAAGAGCATTATCACAATGTCGACTTTATGTATAATCATTGTGTGTGTATGTAAAATGCTGAAACTTCCTTGATAAGTAAGGAGATGTCCTTTCTGTACACTCGCGTTTGTGAAAGATGAAATTTCTCAAGATCTCAGCTCTGTAAGTGACTGCATGTGCAGTGGTGACCCATCTAGATTTTTGATCTCTTCAGAAGACTTCAGTCGTGGTATTTCAGATGGCCACAGTCATATAAGCTATTTCTTTATAAATATGGTTTGTCTGCTCATCACTGTTACACCCTTGCGATTACCATTAGTATACCTGAGTGTTTATGCTTGTGAAAATATGTATGTTATTATGTCCTCTTTTATTGTGTGAAGTGGCCTATAAAGTGTTTGGTCCTGTTGTTTCTCAAATAAATCCTTTCTTAAAAATGTAAATAAATATCTTTTAAAGAATTCGTGATTATTTTTTTCAGCATTATATTTTTGGGATTTCAATCTTTCATGATTTCAACATGTGGGATTACACTTTGGGGATTATGATCAGCTCTCCTCTGGTCAAGTGTAGGCTCCTGCTGGCAGCTGATTTCTGCAAATTTTCCAAGGACCACTAGAGAATATTGTGGTATTGTGGAGGCCACCTGGGAATTATTCATGCCTTCTTATCGTATGGACTTCCTAACAAATTGCTTATTTGCTCTGTGGTTTGAGAACATTTGATTTTGCTGCAGGGGTTCTTGTTTACCTCAGAAGTGCTGAGCAGCTCAGATCAGCCGAAAATGAATATGCCAATTCTACTGTGTTCTTTGCACCCCCACTGGTGTTGAAGAGGGCACCAGGCACTTCCGAAACCTTCAGCTCATTTAAGCCTTGTCTCGTCAAACCCTGGAGGTGGATACTTTTTTTCCTTTAAGGAAATTAAGGCTTGGAGAAGTTATAAAACTTGCCTAAGATCATATACAGCATCAGGAATCAAATGCATATTTGTCCATCTCCAAAGACCACACTCTTTCTATTGGAAGAAAATGGACTCCCTTTTGAGAAAAGAATAAGGTCCAGGTGCCAGAGGGGTGAGTTAATGAAAACATACAGTGTGCTGGCCCCCAGCAAGCACTGAATGTACATTATTTAATTTGGTGTTCAAAGCAATCCTATTCCTGCCAGACTTCTTGATCCTAAAGTTTAGAGGTGAAGTAACAGAGTCTAAAAGAGTCTAAAAGAGGTCAAATATCTTGCATGAGGCAGCACCAGCTGAAAGGGCTGGAGTCAGGACTTCAACACAGATCTCCTGACTCCAAATAACCTTGTTATTTTCACTGCATGACACTGCACAGAAGAAAGTTCAAGCATGCAATTTGTCTACAGAAAAATATGTCACTTGGGGTTCAGTTATACCTTACACACCTCCTCTGGAGAACTAGCTGTTCACTTTTTTTTGTCAGCTTAGTGCTTTATTTTGTTTTTATTTATTTTATTTATTTTATTTCAGCATATTATGCGGGTAAAGATTTTAAGGTTTCAATAAATGCCCTTTCCCCCCTCCCCCCACAAGTCTGAGTTTCCAGTATGACCATCCCCCAGATGGTGCACATCTCACTCATTATGTATGTATATACCCACCCTCTCCCCCCTCCCCCCTGCCCAATACCCTATTACTGTAGTACCTATGTGTCCACTTAGGTGCTGCTCAGTTAATACCAGTTTGCTGGTGAGTATATGTGGTGCTTGTTTTTCCATTCTTGGGATACTTCGCTTAGTAGTATGGGTTCCAGCTCTAACCAGGAAAATACAAGGTGTGCTATATCACCGTTGTTTCTTAGAGCTGAATAGTTCTCCATGGTATACATATACCACATTTTTGTTTTTAAATCTACTAAGACTCTTTTGACTTGACTTTAGGATGAGCATACGGTGCTGCTCTGCTTTTAAGTGTCGTTTGAACGAGACAGTCAATCAGATTTTCCTACATTCCCTTGTTCATGATGTGGACATGTCACCAAAGCTCTGCGACCTCTCTCCCCCAAGGGATGAGGCACAGCAGGACCTGAAGCTTCCTAATTGGGAAGTCTGAGGAGGCTGTCCCTGTGAGATCACGTGCTGCAATGCATGCCTGCATCCCAAAACAATGACCAGCAGCACTTCCCTTCACTGCCCAAAGGGTCCTGCTCGAGATGATACATTTTACAGTTATCCTAACTAATTCTGCAACCTGGAAGCCTTCTGATATCTGGCTCTTCCAACATCCCCTTCAATTATGTGAGTGACCTCATACCTCTCCAATAAATTATTTTTTACTTAATCAATCTGTGGCTTGCCTGCACTAATAACAAACATTTGAATTATGTCCCTTGAAATTATTCACCAAAATGACTTTTTGTGGAAGAGGTCTTTAATAATCAGGTGGCTAGGATTTTTACCAAAAACATTCATCCTCCTTTCCCTACAATTCCCATGCTTGCTCAAAGGGCTTATGGACAGGTGTCCATAGCAGAATGGGCACAGGTTATTCTTGAAAGCATGGCTTCCCCTCACCTGGGCTGACCCAGTCTCTGCCATTGCTCATTGAACACTGTTGTCGCCAAAGCAGCAACCAGCCCTGAGGCCTTTGATGGAGCTGTTCTGTGAGAGTGTCAGTGAGCCTAGCCGAGAAAGACTGATCAAAATGAATTTCGTTAGTTTGGATGAAGTAGGAATTTGTCCTCATCGGAACTGACACTTATTCTAACTTTGAACTTGCTTTCTCAGTCTCTGAGGCTTACCCAGCCTATGGACCCACTGAATGCCTTATGCTCTGCTCCGGTATCTTACACCAGGGAGCAGTTGTCACTGCAATGAAATTAGACAATGGAGGGATGCCCATGGTGTTCACTACCCAAGCAAGCACATGGCCTCCTGAAGGGGTAGGGGCCTCTCAATGGCTCAGCCTGGAAATCAGCATGGAGGCAACATTTTGTAAGTGTGAGGACGAGCTTGCACATGTAGCGTATGCTCTGAACCAGCAACTGACGGTGAGTGCCATCTCTCTCATTGCCAGAATAGAGGGAGGTGGAAACTAAGGAGCAAAACTGGAAATGATATAGCTCTGATTTTCCTAAGAACCTGCTTATAAACTCTCAGCTTCCAGTTTCTGCAATTATGGGCTGCATTGCTTTGGAAGTCTCCATACTTGTATCAGTCAAGATCTCAAGAGGAACGGATAGCACATGTAGATTAGGGTACTGTAAGCAGAGTTTGCCTACAAGAGGACTCTACAAAATTGTAGGCAGGATGTAGTCGAACCATAACGGATAGTGAAAGAAGCAAGGGCCAACAGCACTCGGGCTTTTGTCACCTTAAAACTAAGGGAACAGGGCTCTTAGAAACTGGGAGAAAGAATCCCATAGAATCAGCCGTTTTAAGAGGAGCTATGACCCTCTGCTGAGAGACACAGCCAGCCAGCGGCAATCCAAGAGGGCTGGAACCAGAGGAGTAAGCACCCTGGCTACACTCTCATCTCTCCCCCACACCATTTTGAAGGGATTCCCATGGATCAAACTCAGCAGGGAGCCAAAGGCCACTGAATCCTTGGATTATGATCCATTAGGGCCCAGAAGAGTGAAGAAAAGTGATGTGTATCTAGAGAGGCAAATAGGAGATATCCAGCCCAGTACCCAAAGAAAGAATACAGAAAATTATTATAATTAATCACTGGACACAAATCAATATTTTTTAAAAAGTCAATTGTATTTTATCTAAAAATAATGAGCAATCAAAATTAATTATATTTTATATGTTATGTATAATAACTAAAAAACTTCAAATATATAAAAATGAATCTAATGAAAGATGTTTAAGACCTTTGCAAAAAAAAATTATAACACATTATTGAGGGGACTTAAAGAAGACCCAAATAAATGACAAGATATATTATGTCCATGCCTTGAGAAAGTTAATATTATTAGGATTCAACATTGTGTTATCTGTAATTAATTGACAGAGTTGATTCTATCCTAACTAGAATTCCAAATTTCTTTATGGAAATTTCAAGCTGATTCTCAAATTTATATAGAAATGCAAAAAGCCAAAAAAAAAAAAAAAAAAAAAAGCCAAGGCAATCTTAAAGAAGAAAGTTGGAGGATTTACACTAACCAATATAAATGCTTCTTGTAAGGCTGCATTAATTAAGACAGGCTGGCATTGGGGCAAGGGCAGACAAATATACCAGCGAACCAGAATAAAGTCCAGAAATAGAGCCAGTCAGGTAAGGACAGTTTATTTATGACAAAGGTGACACTACAGAGTAGTGAGTAATGGACAATCTTCAATAAATAGTGCTGTGTTAACTAAAATTCGTATGGAAAAAATATGTTTTGACCCCTATTTTGTCCCCTACAAAAATTCAGTCCCTGAAGCTTTTGGACCTAGATGTAAAAGCTTAAAAAATAAAGCTTCTAATTAACTCAAAATAGATTATAGACTTAAATGTAAAATGCAAAGTTATAAAACTTTTAGAAGAGGCTGTGGGGAAAATCTGCATGACTTTGTGTTTGGCAATGAGTTTTTATTGTTTTATTTTTATTATTTTTTGTAGATGTATATTCTGCTCACATAGAGTTTTTAGTTACAGCCCCAAAAATTGTTGTAAAATTGAAAAATTGACTTTATTATAGAAGAAAAATTGTTAAGTTGGAATTAATTAAAATTAAAAACTTTTACCCAGTGAAAGACACTCTTAAGAGAAGAAGAAAAGCTACATATTGAGATAAAATATTGAAAATCACATCTGGTAAAAGATTTAAATGAAGAATATGCAAAGAAGTCTTAAAGCTTAGCAAAAAGAAGACAAACAACCCAATTTAAAGCAGGCAAAAGAGTTGAATAGACACCTTACTACAGAAGCTATACAAGTGGTAAATAAGCATATGAAAAGATGCTCGACATTAATTATCATTACAGATATGCAAATTAGAACAACCATGAGCTATCATTTTGTATATACCAGAATGGCTAAAATTTTTTTAAAACAACACAAATTTGGGGTAGGACTCCAAAGAACTCTCTATCATTGCAGGTGGCAATACAAAATGGTATGGCTGCCTTGGAGGACAGTTTGGTGGTTTTTGTAATATTACAGATAGATTTACCATGAGACTCAGTAGCTGCACTTCTGGGTATTTACCCAGTAGATTTGCAAACTTATGCTCACACAAAAACCTGCACATAAATGTTTATAGAAGTTTTATTTATAATCCATAAAAATTGGAAGCCATCCAGAAGTCCTTTAATTGGTGAATGGGTAAACGAACTGTGGTACATTCACGCTATCGAAAGCTACTCAGCGATCAGAAGGAATGAACTATTAAAAAGTATTTGATTAACGCTCTTGAAAATTGTCAAAGCCATCAAACCAAGTAAAGTCTGAGAAATTGTCAGAGCCCAGAGGCGTTTAAGGAGACAAGATGACTAAATGTAATGTAGCATCCCAGATGGGATCCTGAAACAAAAATGGATATTGGAAAAACCTAAGAAAATCCCAATAAAGTATGGACTTTAGTTACTAACTATGCATTAGTACTGGTTCATTTATCGTGGTAAATGTAGTAATGTAAGATGCTAACCATAGAGGAAACTGGGTGGAGGGTAGATAGGAACTTTCTGCATTATCTTTGCAACTTGTCAGGAAATCAACAACTATTCTAAAATAAAAATGTATTTAAATATAAAAAATAAAGCTTCTAGAGGATAATGTAAAATGTATATGACCTTGAGGTTAGCAACACTTTTGTAACCAGAACCCCTAAAGAAAGATTGCTAAGAGTTGGACAACTTCTGTTCATCAAAATACACCATTAAATGAGTAAAATAGAAAGCCACAGAGTGGGAACAAAAATTTTTTAATAATTATTATCTACAAAGAATTTATATACAGGATAATACACATACATATACTTCTATAAATCAATAAAAGTCAGACAACACATTTGGACAAATGAAAAGCAAAGTGCTAAACATGCATAGTCAATGAAAATGAAAATATTCTCAATATCATTAGTCATCAGGAAAATACAAATTAAACCCACTGACATATCAATACTTCTGACGAGAATGGCTAAAATTAGAAAGATTGAAAATACCTAGAATGTGTAGCACTGGAATTCAAAATTCTCTTAGTGGGTGTGAAAATTGATGCAGCCATTTTTGGAAAACTGTTAGGCAGTATCCACTGAAGCTAGACATAAACATACCCAATGGCTTAGCAATTCCACTCCTAAGTCTATATGCAGCAGATGCACAAGCATATACACACCAAAAACATGCAAAGTGTTTGTAGCAGTCATCTCTGGACTAGGGTGAGGCCAGTGAGGCACCTAAGGTGCAAGATTTAAGGATGCCGCCGTTCTCAGGGTCATACAAGTGCATTTCGAATGGCATACAAGTGCATTTTGAGAGTGAATGCTTCCTTAAATTTTATGTTCTCTCCATTGCTTCACTTGGCTCACATTAGTCCTGACCCCTAGTAGCAGTATGTTTCATACCATCTGTGCAGTCCCACACTGTTAGTGCCCCTAAGGTCACCTGCTTCCCTCCTTCAGGGGCCACTGCTAATGGCCTGTACCTGCTACCTTCTCAGAGCACTGCTCTGGAACATTGGAACTGCCATTCCTGAAGGCTCCTAAGAGAAACCCTATACCCACTATTCGGGGTGGCCTGCAGCCAGGACTGACTACTGCAGACTGCAAAGCCCCACTCCTTTGGCTTAGGCAGGACAGATTCTGTGGTGCAAATCATGCTCTGGAGCTCTCTATACAACCAGGCTGGGGCTAGACCTTACCTGAACCCACATTCATCCTTAGCTTCTCTGCTGGCCCCAGAAATTTTCCCATCCTGCTTCCCCTGCCTCCTTATTGGTTTCTTCTAAGAGCACTTCCTTAATGAATCATTTGTACAAGATTTCACGTCTCTCGGGCTCTGCTTTTAGGAAACGTGATTCATGACAAGCCCCAAACTAGAAGTCATATAAGGGTCTATTATAGGAAAATGGACCAACATGTCATGATACATCAATACAAAGGAAAGAAATGGGAATGAGTGAATCTTTGCCATATACAACCGTATAATGAAGCTCATGGTCATGTTATTTAGGGAAGAAACTAGGCATAGTAAGTGGATACCACATTATTACCTAATACAAAGTTCGTAAAGCAACATAACTGACCTATGGCATGGGAAGCAAGGACTGTGCTTACCTCTGAGAGGAATGAGGGTACAGCAGAGTGTGGTCTAAGAGGAGTTTATGGGATTTCAGAATTGTCTCATTTCTTAATTTGGGTAGAGGTTAGATAGGTGTGTGTGGAATTTAGGTAACATTTCAGTCCAAGCTCAATGGAGAGAAAAACAATTATAAAGCTTTTATAAAATGGACTACAGATAATCCTCTGCTTACGATATTTTGACTCATGATTTTTTGACTTTACAATGGTACAAAAGTGATATGCAATGAGTAGAAACTATACTTCAGATTTGATCTTTTCCCAGGCTAGCAATATGTAGTACGTTACTCTCCCATGATGCTGGGCAGCAGCAGTGGTCCCAGCCAGCCACAAGATCATGATGGTAAACAATGAATACTCTACTATGTACTATGTTGCCAGTGTTTCTGGATATTGGGCTTTGTGTTTTTGCATCCCATCATATCTACAAAATGCACATCTGTGTCCCCTGCTTCTGGTGAGAAGAAGAGGAAGACAATACCCTTGAGATGAAACTCCATATCATTGCCCAGCATAAAGGCAGCAAGCCCATAATGGCCAACCCACATGAGTTAGGACTTTCACAGTCCACCACCTGGACCATCTTAAAGGATAAAAAGTGAATCAGGGATGCAGTAAAATTGTTGGCATTGGTTAAATCCACCATCATCATGAAGAAAAGGGCTGGGCCTATTGATGACATAAAAAAATTACCTGTCATGTGGATGGAAGATCAGATACATAAGTGCATACCATTTCGCCTATCAATAATCCAGACTAAGGCAAGAAGTATTTTCAAGAAACTAAAAGAAGGCGCCAATGATCTTTCATAAACGGAAATGTTGATAGCAAGTCATGGGTGGTTCCAACACTTTCCTAACGTGAAGGTCAGCAGTGAGGCAGCAGCTGCCAATGCTGAAGATGCCTAAGTTTCCAGGAAAGAGCTGCACAGAATAATAGTGGACAAGAAATATTTGCCAGAACAAATATTTAATGTCGATGAACGATCTTATCCTGAAAGCGTATGCCAGAGCTTACATACGTTCATCAAGAATCCAAGGATTCAAGGCATTCAAAGATGTAATACCACTTTGGAATAGAAGTGTCGCAGGGTTCAAATTAAAGCTTTTCCTAATCTACCACTCGAAGAACCCTAGAGCATCCAAGAATAAGAGCAAGTATATACTTCCATTTATTACCTCTATAACAAAAAAGCCTGGATGACATCATCATTGTTCAAAGACTGATTTTTGAATTGTTTTATTCTATAGTCAAGAGAATATTGTAGGCAAAACAACATCTCATTCAAAATTCTCCTCATCTCAGGCAATGCTCCAGGGCATCTGCAGTTTATTGGGAGGATGTGCATCCTGACAAAAGGGTTGTGTATTTGCCACCAAACACAACCGCACTAATTCAACCATTGTACCAGGGCACAATAGCTATGTTGGAAGCATACATTTACACCAAAAGTTTGTGCAGACTGTTGAAGAAACTAGCCAAATGCTCGAGAGTTTTGTAAAGGTTCAAGCATTGTAAATGCTATCCAGAATACAGCTTCAGTGTGGAAAGCCACACAGCAATTCATGAATGGCATTTGAAAGAAAATTTTGAAGACATATGTGGACACATTCAAAGTCTCTTAAGGAATATCCTGCTGTTGGTGAAATAGTAAGTAACAAGACATTAGTGCTCAGGAAACAGCTAGAATTGGACAGTCATGAAGAGGATATGCATGAGCTTGTTGGCATTGGGATTGTGGAGCTTTCCAACAGAAACTGATCAAGCTGGAGGAAGAAACAAGTAGAGAAGTTTAGGCAGAGGAAGAAGAATTACACCTGGAACACCAAGGAAGTATATAGCAAAGGAACTGGTGGAGGCATTTGCTCCCATCAGCCGTGGCCTGCCAATGTTAGAAGAAAGGGAGTCAATTAGGAGAGATTCACAAGATTCACCGGCAGATACACCATGCTCTTGCTTGCTATAGAGAAACAGATAATGAAAAGAAGAAACAAACTGTACAGTCAAAAAACCTGATATCTTGCTGAAGAACACTACACCTGCTAAACCATCAGCACATGTCAATTCCCTGGTGCCTTCTACCAGTGATTCTTGGGCCCCATCAGAAGAGAAAGAAATTGATGACTCTGTCACTATAGCCTCCCCACCACCCAGCAGTTAATTTTAGTTCAATGCTTTGAACATTCTTCAGGCCCCGTGCACTTTCAGCTGTGTGCGTTAATGCTGAGTACCCATAAATCCATTCTGTTTTTTTTTTTTTTTACTTTCAGTATGGTAGTTAATAAATTACATGATTGTACCCCCTAAATCTACTAAAATAGGCTTGGGTTAGAAGATTTTGCCCAACTGTAGGATAATTTGAATGTTCTGAGCACTCTTATGGTAGGCTAGGCTAAGCTATGATGTTCGGTAGGTTGGGTGGTTAAATGCATTTTCGACTCACAATATTTCCAATTTTCTATGGGTTTATTGGGAACTTGCCTAATTGTAAGTCAAGGAACGTCTGCGTTATTCAGTGTCCCAGGCTGATCCTTGTCCTTCACCCTGGCAGCCTGCTGACATGGAGCAGGTGGAGCAGCGTCCAACTCCTGAATGGTTCTTGTTCACAGGCTCGGTCCGATCCTTCATTTTCAAAGATTTATAACTCAATTGATGAGTTCAGCTTTCCAGATTACCTAACTAAAGTTCCAAGTTCAATAAATTTCACACACCAGGGGGATCCATTCTGCTAAGAAGGATTCTAGAAATAACAGTGTTACTGCAAAGAAAATAGTGGCACAACCAAAAAACCAAAGAAAAAAAATTTTTTGAGCCACATTAAAAAAGAAAAGTCTGATCATCCAAAGCTATAAAATTTCCTTCTACTTTGAAGGGAAAATGTCAGATGCCTAGCAGAGAATGGGAGCAGAAGAATGCTTGACATTTTTTCGGTACTTTTAAATCACTACAATTCTACTTCAATATTGTAATTAATATTAGTCTTGGTCTTCCACCTTGCCTGCATAATATTCCTCAGCTGAAAGAGCATGACCTTTAGACTTAGACAGAGTAGAATTGAGTCCTGGCAGCACTATTTGCCAGCTGTGGTGGAAAACATGTCACCCAACCTCTCTAACCCTTAAGCTTTCTCATCGGGACAATAAGCATAACTATGGCCCTAACTCTACAGCTGGGAGGAGCAAGGAGAAAGAGCCTGGGGCATCCTGGAAGTTCAAGAAATGGCAGTTCCTTCTCATTCTCTGCAGGCAGTGAGGGTCTTTGTTAGCATACTCTAAATCCCTACGTGAAAGGACTCACTGATATATTTACCCACTCATTCAACAAATATATAGTGAATTTCTACTCTACGCCAGACACCGTCCCAGGCCCTGGGCACAGATGGGTAAATAAAACAAAGCCCCTGATGCCGGGGAGCTCACACTGTCTTGGGAGACACAGAGATAGACGTAGACACATGCACGGAAAATGTAGCAGGTGATGACAGGTGCGTTGAGTAAAAAGAAAAGGCTCAGGACACAGACCAACATGGGTGGTGGAGGAAGGTCCCTCTGAGGAGGTCATTAGAGCAGAAACCTGAGCAGGGTGAGGGAGCAAGACCTGTGAAAGGTGAGGAAGGCGCATCCTGCATGAACTAACTCAGTTATCCCAAGCTTTCAAGGGGAGTGTTCTCCCAGCCTCCCAAATGGAGGGAAGAAAGTGACCCATTTGATGGTGAAACAAAACCCTCAAATATAAAGGCAGCTCCTAAATATTTCCCCCAGGGTCAGGAGAATTCCCTCTGTCCTCACCTGGAGGCTGTGCGAGACCCTTTTGCTGCCTCCTTCACCCTGGCAGCCATGATTGGGAAGTGTCCCTCTGTGTTCAGTAGGAAGAGCAAAGCCGAAGGCAGCAATGTGCCACTTGGTTGCCTCAGTGTCCCCCTGAGGATGATTCTTGATCCACAGAACCTTTTAAAATGACCCCTGAGTAGACAATCTTTGCAAAGGGGGCAAAAGACAGCAGCAAAGACTTGGGTTTGGGCACAGGCAAGGTTTGGCTTCCATACCAGCTTCACCACTTCCCAGATGCATGATCTTAGATGAGTCATTTAGCTTCTCTGGGCCTTAGTTTTCAAATCTATAAAATGGGGTTTATAACATGTGCCTCATAAAGGTTGATTTTTGTTTTATTGGTTTGTTTTTTTTTATTTGTTTTTATTTTTAATAAATTATAACTACTTTTTGTTGAATGCCTAGCCAACTGTGCTAAGTACTGAAAATAGTACCTGCCCTCATGGAATATTTTAAGAGAAGAATGCAGAAAATAAACAAACAAATAAACCCGAATTCAAAAAAATAAGATAATGTCATAGACATTATCTCTATCTCACAATGGG
This sequence comes from Mirza zaza, assembly GCA_008750895.1. Lineage (NCBI taxonomy): Eukaryota > Metazoa > Chordata > Mammalia > Primates > Cheirogaleidae > Mirza > Mirza zaza. The sequence goes on along the minus strand of VSMD01077261.1, from coordinate 11,977 downwards.
ATAGAGTGAGTGGAAAGAGGCTCATTTAGACACATTTACAGGCTTCCAGGTGAGCCCCTCTGAAAAGGAAACATTTGAGCCAGTACTGAATGGTGACTAGAACAGTTATAGGGAAACTGTTGGATGAAGTGAGAAGAAGAGACTTGTAGTCAGAAAAAGCAGGAGTGTCCAAGGCACAGCCCTCTATTCCTTGGAGGGTTAGCCAGGCACCAGGATGGAGGACTTACAGGTGCTCTTAAACCATTTGGATTTAAATCTAAAAACAAGGATAAAACGTAGAAGGGTCCTAATTAGTAGAAGTTTATGATCTCATTTTATGTTAAAATTCCTTCTCCTTCATGAGGATTTATTAAAAGGAGACATGAGGAGGAACGGGAGGAATTTTTCGGATTCTACTATAGGCAGAAAGAGGATGCTGGCTTAAAGGAAGGCTAGAGGGTGGTCAGCAGCAGGTGACTTTGGGAGTTGGTTTGGAATAGAGTCAAAAAGTTGCGCTGATGGTTTGGATTTAGGGTCTGGAGAAAAGGGGAAAGGAATGGGAATGATATTTATGCTTTTGGCCAGAGCAACAGGATGAATTATGTTCTTGAGAGAAAGATGTACAACAATGGGTATGGCCTGTCTATAGCACCTAGCTGTGTTACTGAACATTTAGGGGATTGTGACAGAGATCAAGTTCAAGGTGACTTAAGCATAAAAATGGTATTGTCTCACACAGTGGGAAGTTAGGGGTTATACTGGTTGTATGCATAAGTGGATCCAGGAATCCAACGATAATGGCAGACACTATCTCTCGGGCTGCTTCATGTAACAACCTGGCTCTTTCCACCTCAAGGGGAAAATGGCAGCTGATATACCCAGTCTAAATCCATGCAACTGCAATCTGAACAGAAGAGAAACTCTCTCTCTCCCAGAGTCCAAATGCTGGATACTACAGACTGAGTAGGCTTGCTTGGGTCAAGTGTCTTCCTGGGGACCATTTCTGACAGCTACTCAAGAGAGGAGCATGATATTAGCCTAACTTCAGCCAGCAGTCCCATGCTCACCCTTGTAGGGTTCGCCATAATTCCTCTCCACCCTGGTGTCACCTGCCACTTCTCCCATCCAGCAGTGTATCTGTATCCCTTCCCTTAAACCTGGGATGCCCCTGCGCCTTACTTTGATCCATAGAATGGAGTGAAAGAGACTTTCAGTCCTAGGTTTTCAGAGCTCTAATATCTTCATTTTCCTCTTCTTGGGAGCAGGCTGCCACGAATAGAAGGTTGAGCTAGACTACTGAATGATGAGACACCATATGACAGAGACACCCAGATAGCTCCAGCTGTTTCAGGGTCTTTGCTGAGACCACAGACACGTGAGAGAAGCCTTGTTGAATATTCCAGCACCAGCCAAGCTCCCAGCTAATTGTAGCCTCACAAGACTGGTCACAGAATCCATGGAGCCCAATGCAAAATGAAAATATGGATCCCCTTGTTCAAAAAGCAGAAAAAAGTACCATTAAATGTATTAAAATAAAAAGATTGCTCTCTTTAGTTCATGGTTTCTTTCTTAACTTGTGGCATTTTTTTTTATTTGCTATTTAATGTTGTTCTAAATAAAGAAAATTAAAATGTTAAATTATTAGCCTGAATTTTACTATTTATCTTCATCTTGTGCAATTACAGTTTTAAGTGCAAACATCAAAGCATTTAACTCATATCAGAATCATTGAAATTTTACAATTTGTATTTTGTGGCTCATCCTTGGTGAGTGTCTTCAGATGACCAGAAAAAAAGCTTGGGAGGAGGAAGAGTGGGTCTCCCCAGGCACAGAACAGACCAAAGGAGTCCTTCCTCAGGACATCCATGGCACGGGTGCAGACCCTCACAGGGGTCTCTGGGGCCTGCCCTGCAACCTAGGATGGGGCTTATACCTAACAGCTGCTGGGCTCCTCCCACGACTATTGGAATGATGCCCAGGGCCAGGCTGAGGGTGGGGAAGTCAGCAGGCATTTTTCCATCCCATGGCCTGCCACCCCAACTGTGGCAGAGGGGTGGTCCCCAAGAATGTTGCAACCTCCAGGCCAGGGCACACTAGTCACCTGAATTAGGGGCAAGAGACTCACCAGTGCTGAATCACCCACCAAAAGGTGCTGTGGTGCTGCCAGCCCAGGGCAGGAGTGGCCACTACCATGACTTACCCTAAGATGCCAGGGGGCGTGGGTGACTGACCTGGACCCTCTCTATACTCTGTGCCCGAATCCCCTTCCCTTGGGGCAGCAGAGTGTGATGGCAGAACACAAGCCTGTCCTGCTGACTCAGCCTGGTCCCCATTCCAGAGGAGGGTGACAGTGGTGGTCAGACAGAGGCAAGGAGTGGGGTGCCTGGTGGGGCCCAGACACCAAGATGCAGGGAGAAGGTGGCTGAAAACCAGCCTGGGGAGGGAGTGGGGAGCCAGGAGAGATACGGTGGGAAGTGGGCCACATGTAAGCTTATATTCCAAGCCTGCTGTGAACACTCAGTTGTTCCATTATTTACAAAACACAGACTCAAAGGTATATGTATTAGGAATTTGAAGATAGCGTATTAAACAGTGTATTAAACCTCAAGCGTGAGGCCCTTCTAAGCACAGGGCTCTGTAATAACGACTGGTCACACACTTACGAAGCTGGCCCTGCAGCCACGTGAGTGACACCAGCCAACAGCCAGGAAGAACCCAGCCAATACACAGAATCATGAACCAAGAATAATGTGTTGGTTGTTGTTTTAAGACTGAGCTTGGAGTACAGGTTACACAGGCCCAGCTAAATTTCAGAGTGGCCAGCAATTGCGGTGTGCTTTCCACTCTCCTGTACGCCTTTCCCCTTTATAAAAAGGAGTGTCACATGCAGCTACCTGGCCCTTGTCACATCATTGTATATTGCATGTTTGGGTGGAAGATAATTTGTCTTTTTAGTGCTCAGACCTCTGGATCAATGGGTGCTGCATCAGAGGAGTGACATTCAAGGACTCACACCTAAGAAGCTTAATCGGCCCCTGGACCTCATTAGATGATGAGATTTTGGAGTTGGAGCTTCACACTGATGCTATGATTGGATGAGACTTTGGGGATCTTGGGCAGGTCTGAGGGTACTTTGCACTCACGAGAGATGGAAATAGTTATAGCCAGGAGTGACGTGCAGTACAGGTCTGCTAACATCTCTCTCACCCTTGCCTATGCATACTGCTCCTCCCAGCAAGACGCAGCGTTGGGATCCCCTACCCTTGAATCTGAGCTGGCCTTGTCATTCACTTTGACCAACACAATGTGGTGGAAGTGGACATGGTGTGACTTTGGGGATTAGGTCTTACAAGACCTCTCAGCTAGCCCCTGTGGAGCTCCCGGCAGGTGCAGCCACAGCACCAAGCAGAGCAGCAGGAGGCCAGGCTCAGCCCAGCCCACCCACAGTGACGGGATATGATATATTATCCTGGTGTTGAGCTATGAAGTTTTGCTGTGTGTTAAGCACAGCAATTGATAAGTGAAACACGTGTACATAATGAGAGTGGGGCCCTGTGATCAACAATCTCAGTGTGAACATGTGGGACAAAGAGGCAGAGTAGTGGACCTAAAGGAAATAGACAAAATAGACGTGCTCTCACCATTACATTCCACCCCTTGGCTGCCTATGCATTCCTGTACCCTGCTTTCCATAAGTTCTAGAAATATTCCTATCTTTACAAAAAAGAAAACTATCCCATATATAAATGAAAATGTACCCACTTCTTCCTCAAAGAGAGACAATCCCAAATATTTTCAGTTATTACATCTAGTTCCAAATTCACATTTTCTGATTAAACCCCTTAGTTCTCTTCGAGTATTGTTTTCATGATCTACCAACCTGTGAGATTAGAAATTATTTTAACTAGTCTTGGCCCACCCAGTATATAGTAGTGGAGGGAAAACAAAAAAAGAATAAGGTCAAGTTGTCTCCATCTTTGTGTAAAGGGAAAGGGGAAATGCTTATGTTTGAATAGCCATTCTGTTGGGCACTGTAGTCAGAATTCATTGTTTTAGCAGGACAGAGAGTTTCCTGATCAGTCAGCTTGGCCCATCCAGTTCTGCTCCTTGAAAGGCTTTCTTTTGTCCACTGTTCTCTGTCCCACATTTGAGACAGGCCCTAAGAAGGATTTCCCTCCCTGGCTCACAATCTCTTTGCAGCACGCTCCCTTGGTCTCAGCAGCCTGGGGAGTTGTGCGCCCACCGACCTGTATTTGCCAAGATTGACGTTCTTCCTGCCATGCAAATCCCCCACAATCTCAGTCATCCATTTCTTGATTCAGTTTCTGGAAACATCACTGGCTGGTCACCAAAGACAAGAGCATTTTGAGTCAGAGTCCATGAATCTGGATACACCCTTGAAGTTTTTGTTGCTTATTAAGGGATTGCAAAGCTCTGCCTGTTCCTGTATTCCTGAGCCAAATGGCTTCCATCTGGGTGTCTGGCTCTGTGGGAGGCAGAGCTAATCTGTCCCCCTGCTCCACCCCCAGGCTGGAAATCAGCGTCTGCAGAGAGGGCGTTCTGGAGGAATACAAGGGGTGAGTCTTCCCCGATTTTCCAACTCCTTCTGGGCCATGATCCTATTTCCAGTTATATATCCCAGCTTCACTAGCTTTATTGGGGTTTGGAACTGGGCTTTTGCAAATTTACATGCCTCATAAATCTGATTCTCAGTGATCTTGGAGAGCTGCCCAGACGCAGAAAATGCCTCTGAACAAAATGTCCACCAATTCTTTCCTTCTTTAGAAAGGAATGACTTGGATAGAGGGTTGTCCTTCCACTGCGGTGTGATAGTGAAAGCTGTGTGAGGAACAGAATACTTCCTAACACTCTGATATCATCTACCACGGAAATACCTCCTCATATCCTGATATCATCTACTAAGGAAGTACTTCCAACACCCTGATATTGTCTAACCTGGAAAGGCTTCTTAACATCCCGATATCATCTACCGAGTCCTCCAAGTGCCAGTGTTAGGAGGCTCAGTGTCTGAGGTCTTAGAGACACATAGGAACGATTTAACTGACTGCTCTGCTACTGCCGCAGAAGAGGGACTGCCAGCTTCCCAGGCCCAGCAGAGGACTCCCCATGCCCTATACCCCACCTGGACCCAGGTAAGCCCGTATTATGGAGCCTGCCATGTCCAAGCACTAAGTTCTCAGTTAAACAGAACTCTCTTAAAAGAAATCAACTAAATGTAAATTAGAAAGGAAGGGAGGGAGGGAGAGAGGGAGGAAAATATAGGCTTAAAACAGAAGGAAATCCAAGACGGACACTGGCTACAGGCACATCCAGATGTAGGGGCTCGGCTGATGCCATGGTTCTGTGTTTGTAACAGCATTTCACTTGCTTCCCTGTGTGCTGACTTCATCCCAACCGGGCTTTCTGCAGTGGTAGCAGAAAAGACGCCTTCTGTGTATCCCACACCTGGATTTTCACAGCTTGTGATCCCTCAAAAAGAACATTGATTCCCTAGAATCTATACATCATTTTTCATAGAAACGTTCTGATTTGCCTGCTTACGTCTCACACACCTGGATTTTGTTCTCTCTCCTGGGCCCAGAGAGGGCAGGAGCCTGGGACTGACAGCCAAAGTCAGGGGAGAACCAGTTTCCTTTGGAATTAGGAGTCTGAGTGGAAAAAAGAAATAAAATCAGTGCTATCTAACATTTCTATTACAGAGCTTGACGTGTCTTTATGTTTTTAACCTGAGTTAACCCTGAGCTTTCTCCAGCTGGAGAGGAAAAGGAGATCAGTCAGTAAAGACTTTCAACCACTTCTGTGACCAGGGACTTCCAGTCATTTCTGGGGGCTTGGTGGGGACAGAATTGCTTTCCTGCTCATACTCACGGGCCTCTCAGTTGCTTTTCCTGCTGGGGTTTTGGCTTCCTGGTATCTGGGCCCTTGTTGCTGACACCTGCTGATGGCCAGTGGAGGATGCTATCTCATAACTAGCCTGAAGGTGAGGCACAGCCATGGTGATCAACAAAGCCACTAAGTGTCCTGTGCTCAAGGACATGGTATCTCTCCACCTCACTGTGTCCCCAGACCCTAAGGCACAGAGGCTTGTGCTCCCAGTGTCTCAGAGAGTCTTGGGGCAATAGCACCCTTACCCAAACTCAGGCAGGAAGACACGGGGCTGGGCTGGGGGTATACAGACCCCAGTTGAAGTCTGGCCACTGTTCCTCTCCAATGCAGGACCTTTGCTCTAGAACCAAATGTGCCTTGAAAGTGCGTCTCCTTTTAAAACAAGCTCTTACTCAGTGATTTCTCAAACTCTCAGGTCAACAGGTCCCACGGGGACACTCTGCTGGGCCTGCCTGCCTTCTCACCCTCTGATCTCATTTGATTATAAAATGAACGGAGTCTCTCGAAAGTTTATCTCCAAAAGAAACCATTGCCTGCAGTTGCTTTTAATCCCAGGGAGTTACTTGGTGGAGACTTTGTCTTTTCTTTTCAGAGCCCAGAAATTGTTCCAAAGACAACAGTGACGTCAGTTCCCGGGAACCAGCCACGGTGAAGTCAGCAGCGGCCGGCCCGGCCCTTCCTTGGAGTAACTTCCAAACTGAAAGGCCCTGAGGTTAGCTGGGAATAAAAATTGCTTCTTTTTTATAGATATTTTTTCCTGGTTTTATTTTTAAAAACCTACATGTGTGAGTGCTGGAAATGTAGAAAATGCACATTTGTGAAGAATAAACTTTGATCACCCAAAACCTTCGTGTTAACTGCCTTTAACATTTCAAGTCACTTAAAGTGACTTGAAAAGTAAGCAAATTTCTGGGCAGGAAATCAAGAGGAAGTGTGAGTCCAGGCATGAGTGATCAGTTGCCGACTGCTTTGTTATGATTTTCTACCTTCTTGTCAATGTTCATTTTGGCCTCAGGGATGCTTCCCTGTACAACTGAGGCCACACTCATCTCCAGCAGCAGAGTAGCACCACCTCCATCCGTGGTCTCACATTCTCCTGGATGGGTTAATTAGGTTCTGGTGAGAAGGAGAGGGGGGGAACAAATGCAGCTTGGTGCGCCATGCTCCCTTGGCAAGAGTGCCCTGAGTTTTAAAGGACAATGTATGTGAAGGCAGCATATTCTTGATAGTGACTGTTAGAAGTAATTACAAAAAGTGTGTTGCATCAGCATTATAACTGTGAAGGATTTATTGATGCATGCATTTTTTATATTTACTCTGGACTCAATCTTTTCTCAACTATAGGCAAGTACTTGCCAGAGTGGTTACAAGGTACTTTTAATGTCCAATCAAAAGAACAAGAGCAGAAAAGGAGAATTCCAACATGAGGCAGGAGAGGAAAGGGGAGAGATCTTAGCCAAAGAGATTAAGTCAACATACATACTAAAGAGGTCAGGAATAAAGAGGATGGATGGGGGAGCGAAGCCCGATGGCCTGGGAGCTGGAAGAAGCTGTTGGGCCAGTGGATGCAGGAGATTCTGGGGCTGGGACAGATTCTGGAAGGGGCAGATTCTGGAGCAGGGGCAGATTCAGGAAGGGACAGATTCTGGAAGGGGCGGGTTCTAGAAGGGGCAGATTCTGGAATGGGCAGGCTCTGGAGCAGGGGCAGATTCTAATGAGCAGGGAATCATGGAAGAAATGGCAAAAGGCTCAGAGGGATCACAAATTGGACCTCTGTCAAAGTTCCTCAAAAGACACAAGAGAAGCTTGGAATTGCTTTCTGAAAATGATACTTTGTGGCTGGACTGGGCTTCTTTAAATGTGACTTCATGCAAGGGGCTCTCCCACGTGTGGACACAGATTACACTTAGATTGTAGCATAATTTATGTATGATCTCTCTTTTCTACTAGATTACAGGATGCTGGAAAGTACAGTATAGCTTATCTTGTTGATAGTGTTCAGCGCAATGCTGCAGTAATGGAGGCTCCCAGCGTCACCGAATTCAGTAAGAATTAGAGTAGGGAGGATGGTGAGTGGAATCTATTAAGCCCCCACAATAACCAAATGCTCCACGCACAAAGTAGAGGGAAGCAGAGTTCAGGGGCACCAAGAGCCTTGCCCAAGGTCACCATTTATGAGTGAGGGAGCCCGTGTTCAAATCCAGTTCTGTGTGACTGAGGTCCACGCTTCCGACAGCATTCCACAGGGACTGCAAGAAAGCAGGTGTCCCGAGCTGGGAGGAGGGGAGAAGGTGCCAACTATGGGCCAGCGACTGCCTGCCCTGCTCTATGTAAAGTCCACACTACGTCCCCAAAGCCCTCCTGGGGCGCATGACCCACGACGGGTGCTAAATAAGATGTTCCGTGAATCCATGAATGAGTAAATGAATGAGGTAAAGAATCAGAGACCAGAGAGGGATACAGAGAGTGAGAAAGGAGAGAAAAGACAGGCAGAGAAAGAGAAATAGGACGTCAAAAGAACTAGGGAAGAGGAGAGATGCACAAAGAATACAGACAGATCCAGAATGTCAGAGGAGAGAAACACACGGGAGGGACGGGAGAGAGATAAAGGGCCTGGGATCATTGAGGAATATTGTCAGAAAGCAGAGAGATCAAGGGCGGGGACTTGAGAAAGACAGGCAGGAGAGAGGGAGGCTGAGGATTAAGCCTGGCTGCGGGACACGTGGTGGGGGTGGGTGTCTCTTCCCCAGCTAGGAGCTGGGGACAGTCAACCTGGCCCCATCGGCCAGGGGCAGCGGCAATATGCTCAGAATCCACACTTCTGTCTTGAAGGGCCTGGCTCACAGAGATGCTGGGGAAACACGTGCACACTCAATAAGGGGCATAAAGCCCCCAGAGTAGTTGTAATGATCTTCCTGCTCTTTCTTCAGAAATAATTGATGCACTGAGGCATCAGTCTATCCCCTGTGACCCACCTGAGTGTTCTTTGTCTCCACCTGCCCTCCACAATTGAGCCTTCAAATCCCATTTCCCAGGGTTTCACCTCCCACCTGGCCCCTCACTGCCCCACACTGCCTAGCTCCTGCCCCGTGCTGGCTCCTTCACTTTCAAAGGCTGGAAAAGCAGAGCGTTTGGTGAATGCGAACAGCGGACGCATCTGCAGCTGGAAGGCCGTGGCCAGGGAAGATGCGGGGCAGACCTGCACGTGATGGCAGAGAGGGAGCCTCTGAAAGTGTCAGCAAGCTTCCTGCAAGTCCGAGCTCCTGCAGAGGAGGTGGCCAAGAGCAGCTGGGTGGCATGAGTTGGCGATGCCAGTGCTGGGCACATTGCACATGTGAGAGTGGGATTGTCCTGGCTCTCATCTATGGTCACCCACTTCCTAATCTATGACACGAAGATGTTCCATCTAGATGAACATCTAGGAAGGAGACAGAGTGGGGGGGTGGGGGAGGGCCGGAATAGAGACAGAAACCAGCTGTCTGACTGCAGACAAGCTACTTACCTTCTGTGATCCTCAGCACAGGGTAAAACAGGGAGACATAAATGCTCCCTACCTCTTAGTATTGTTCTGAAATTAAATGAGCTGACTCATGGAGCTCACACAGAGCAGCGCTGAGTTGTAGGCAGTGCTCGGAACGTGTTACTACCACTGCTGCTACTGCTGCTATTGCTACTGCTCCTACAAACACGGTTACTACTATCGCTGCTGCTAGTGGTACTGCTATTGCCACCACTGCTGCTATTACTGTTACTACTTTTGCCACAATAGTAACAGGGTGTCACATGGTAAGGAGGCTGAGCGTGCTTACATGCTAGCTCAGAGCTCTTCCTCTTCTTATAAAGCCACCAGTCCCACTCCTGTAATAACCCATTAATCCATTAATCCGTGAATGGATTAATCTATTCATGAGAGAAGAGAAGAGTCCTCAAAACCCAACAACCTCTTAAAGGACCTACCTCTCCACACTGTCACACGAGTTTTGGAGGGGACACATATTCAAACCATAGCAATGGGGGAGATTTGAGGATGATGGGGATGAGGAGCACAGGTGCTACTCAGAGCATGCTGAGAAACATCCTCCACACAGGGACAGAGATGTGGAAGTGAATTGCACCAGGTCTCAGGATCAGGGCCGTGAGAGACTTTGGGACAAGATGCTCTATGAGCCAGAGGAGGGAGCATCCAGTGCTGTTGGCAGTTCCAGTACCAATTGTGCCCTCCTTTCCCAGGGGCTCTGACATGGCCTTTGTCAACAGGCCATCTCTGTGTGGCCTTCCCAAAGGACCACTAGGAAGCTGGGACTTCCTGCCAAAGAGCCATCCCAACTGCCTGCCTTCCTGACAGCGCCTCCACCCTCTCAGATGCCGAGGAGCGTGTGTGCATCTGCTCAGCTGCAGAGTCTAGTGCTTGAAAATGAAAGGAAATCTGCATTCCAGCCTGGTGACTCCTGTCACTCTGAAGCTTCTGGGTTACCTGGTCCCTGAGCACCTGCCCCAGCCACATCCCTGGCTCTGCATTCTGTAGATTTGCTGAGGGAAGCAGAGTCCAGGGGCTGAGCCTGGTCCATCTCGTTCCTTGGGCCTCACTGAATGTTGCCTCCTCCATAGGGTCTTTCCTAACCTCCTTAATCACATGGATCAACCCAATTGTGCCCCTCACACCAGAACGGAGGCTTCCTCCCTAGCGTTGCCCTTCTGTTTGTGATGATGCACTTATCTGTCTGTTACTTGCCTGGTTTCTTTCTGCACCAGACTCTAAGCTTCATGAGGCAGCCCCTTCCAATAATTGTGGCATCCACTGTGCCCTACAGCGTGCCTGGTGCATAGTAGGTGCTTAATAAATATCCGTAGCAGAATGAATGCAGGATGGCTTTAGAAAAAGAAAACAAAACCAAAAAACCAATACGGTCTTCCATAGAACCATAGTGTCTGAGCACTGAATGGGGCTTTCACGGCAGCATTTACTACTCACTCCATTCTGAGGTCCCAGCTGCACATCTGAACAAATGGCCACATCTTTCCTCTTGCACAGAGCTGAAGAGGTATACTCTGGGTGTCAGATGCTTGTTTGGTTTATTTAGGATAAGTTTGTCGAAAAGACATGTGCCCTAGGTATTCTGGGACTAGAGTCCCAGTTGTATCTGGTCCCTGGCATTGCAGGTGGGCTGAGCAAAGCACTTCTATCCTAGTGTCAGCCCTTCACAGTGATCCGGGTGAAGTGGATTATGCAGTACTTAGCACCTGTGCTTTGCAACCTCATTTTATGTTCTTCTCTTGCATACTCTGTTTCCATTTCTGCTTACTTGTTCAAAGCTGAACCTTCTTGTCTAACTTTGCTCACAAATGAATCAGTGTCATTATCATGGGTGATGACTTATCATAAAAGAGTGAGTCTAGTCCTCTTTGCTCTCTTTTGTCCCTCTGCCCGCCACCCTGGGATCACGCAGCAAGAAGGCCCTCGCCAGATGCCAGTCCCTCAATCTTGGACTGCCCAGAATCCAGAACTGTGAGAAATAAATTCTGCTCTTTATGAATTACCCCGTCTTTGCTATTCTGTCATAGCAGCACAAAACTAACTAGTATACTAGGTTGGCACAGCTAATAAGTGGCCAAACCAACACAGGATTCCTGTTCCACCTGGTTCAGAGATACTCCCGAGCTAGGACTAAATGCTCCGACTCTGGCTCCAAATCTAGTGCATCTCTCACCATCCTGTTGTGTAAGATTGGACCAGCTTCCTTCTTCCTCAGAATGGGTGTACGATCCTAGATGGTTGTTAAAGTCAAATAGGAAGTCATAGTGGAAAGCATACCGTAAACTGTGATGTGCTCATCAATGGCATCATCAGTATTAGTTCATTATAAAAGCCCATTAAAGCCTTAGCATTGGACTTTCATGGGACAGGGGTAATAGCAATGATGGCAGTTGTCACCTTAATGCAACCCCAAAGCCATCCTTCTCCTTTTCTCCTTGCCTTCTTTTCCAGACCCCCCTACAGGTAGCAGTGGCATGTGGGCCACTGTGCCCAGTGGAATGTAGGAAGTCCTGGGTAGAACTCTTTAGAAGAGACTCAGCTGGCATGCCCTTCAGT